>AWOL01S0021161.1:182991-212152 GCA_000715115.1 Nicotiana otophora
CTCCCCCCCTCCCCCCCGGGACCACGTGCCCGAATTCTAGAAATATTTGAAGAAAGTTGTTACCCATAACCTCATGAACTCAAGTATATGATTTTCACTAAATTCCATAACCATTTTCGTAGTTAAATCCCATTTTTATCCAAAACCTAGGTTTTTCATCTAAACTCGTGATATTCACAAATTTACATGTTACAATCTACCCATAATCTATGTACTAAACTCACATTAGGTAAAAATTACTTACCTTCAATAGCTAGGTTGAAATCCCCACTTTTGAAGCTCCAAAATCATCCAAGAGTACAATAAATGAACCCAAAAATGGCTAAGTCCCAATTTTTAAAACACACTGCCCAGTTGCCCTCTTATTCGCGAATGCGGAACATGCCTCGCGTTCGCGAAGGCAAATGGCTAGGCCCAGAAAATCTTGGCCTACACGAACACGACCAGGGGCCTCACGAATGTGGAGGCGTACAAACCCTGCCCTATGCGAACGCGAGGGCACCTTGGCAAACGTGAAGAGCAATTAGCATTGACCCTCCCCATGTACCTTCCTTCTACAAGAACGCGATGGGGCCTTCATGAACGCGTAGGCCTGGGACCTCAAGGCTTCGCGAACGTGACCCCTTTATCGCGAATGCGAAAGGTAAATTGCTCCACTACCCAAATCCTTCATCACGAATGAGTGGGTCCTTCCGTGTTCACGAAGAAGGAAACCAGAACTACAATTTTCTAGTTTTCCTAGCTCAGCTTCGGGCGGTCCGAAACAGCCTTAAGCCACTCGGTACCCCATCCAAATGAACTAACAAGTCCTTAAACATGATACGGACCTGCTCAAACTCTCGAAACACGTAAAACAACAACAAAACCAAGAATCACACCCCAAAACCAAATCAAATAACATTATGAACTTCAAGTTTCCAAATCGCTCCGAAAGCACCGAATCATACTTAGACTACTCAAAATGACACAAAATTTTGCGGGCAAGTCTTAAATCACCAGTCTAGTTCTATTCAACATTTCAGTATCATGTAACTCAATATAATTCAGTATTAGAATATCATGTATTGCAGTATGATTCTCATTTCCTGATTTTAAATCCCTGAGTGTTGAACACTTGTATTTGGGCCTGAGGTCGTAGTTATGTATACGTATACTTGGGCCCGAGGCCGCAGTTTGTGCACATATATATTGGGCCTGAGGCCGTAGTTTAATATTCGGATAAACATGTGGTTCATCATTCAGAAGAGGGAGTATTCATATCCTTACTTCCTTATCAATTCTCAGTTATCAGTTATCAGTTCAGTTTCAGTTTTAGTATTTACATCTCTTTCTTTCAGTTGTTTTACATACCAGTACAATTCAAATGTACTAACATCCTTTTTCGCCCGGGTCCTGCATCTCGCGAGGCAGGTAATAATTTACAGGTTGATAACTCTGCTTGCTAGGACATCTCGTATCAGCTATTGGTGAGCCCCAGTCTTTCGGGGCATTATCCCTTTTTTCAGTTTTTATAGTATTTTAGTTAATGAGGTATACCTGGGACCTTGTCCCGGTAAACAATTAGTATTTTGGTATTCTTTAAAGGTTTTGTAGACTATAGCCCAGTCAGTCGGATATTAGCAGGCATTTATGTGTTAGCCTTGTCGATTACTCATTTATACTTGCAGACTTTACAGTACTTTCCGCATTTATGATATTTCAGTCAGGCTCTTTAGTAGATTAGCATGTTGTATGTTTATATTCAGCTTACAGTTATACCACATGTTGATCCATCCATCCAGTTGGTTAGCTCAGTCACATGCAGTTAGGCACCGAGTGTCGTTGTTATGCCCAAGCCATGGCTCAGGACATTACAAAGCTTGGTATCAGAGCCTAGGTTCAAGAGTTTTAGGGAGTTTATGAAGTCGTGTCTAGTGGGGTCACTTTTATGTGTGTGTGCGTGCCACACATGTAAACAGTCGACCACCAACATATCTAGGATTGTTTCATTTCTTTCATCCTCTAGATCATGTAGTTAGAGCTACTCTTTCAGGAATCCTTCTAACTCGTGCGAATTGCGTATTTCAGAAAAATACCTTCAAAAAGAAAGTGCACCAAGAGGGCCTCAACTACTAGCCAGGGGGCTACGGCTAATGTTACTCAGGAGGAGGACACTCTGGCTTAGGGAGTTGCATCGGGCTCAGTTCCTAGTGCTTCAGACATGGATGTCAGGGGAGCTACTTAGTTGCACACCCAGATTGTTGTTACTCCGGCTCAAAGGCAGGGAATAAATATTGTTGATGAGATGGGTAGTTTTAGGTCCAGGGAATTCCTCAACATGAAGCCTCCAGTTTTCACAGGGTCCAAAAAGGATGAGGATCCGTAAAACTTCATTAATGATGTTCATAAGATATTTCAAGTGATGCATGCTATAGACACTGAAGCAATAGAGCTTGATGCGTACCAGCTGAAGGATGTTGCTAACACTTGGTATGAAACATGGGAAGAGTCTCGAGGGGAAGATGCAGCTCCTGCAACTTGGAAGGAGTTTGCAGATGCGTTTCTTGAGAATGTTTTACCCATTGAGGTCTTAGAAGCTAAAGCTTTAGATTTTGAGAGAATCAAACAGAATGAGATGAGTGTGAATGAATACTACCTCAAGTTTGTCTCTCTAGCTAAGTATGCTCCGGAGATGGTGCGTGATATGAGGGCCAGCATTATGAGGTTTGTGTTGGGGTTGTGAGATGATTTGTTTGATAATACTAATATAACTGCTCAGAACAATAACATGACCATTACTAAGATAGTTTCCTTTGTTCAAGGGAGCAAAGACAGGTTGAAAGAATAAGAGTGGCTACAGAGAGAGAAGGACAGGGAATTAAGCAAGAGAGCTAAGTCTGCAGGAAACTTCAGCCAAGGGGGATCTCAAGCAGGTGGCAATCACCAGTTCTTCAGGAAACCAAAATCAAGATTGGCTCCATCTTCAGCTAGTGCACCACTTCAAAGGTCCAAGTTTAACAAGAAAAAACAGAATTTCAGAGCAGCAGGCTCAAAGTCACAGGCAAGTGTGGACTACAGAGTCCCTGGTTACCCTATATGCAACACATGTGGTAAGAGGCACCTAGGGGTGTGTCGTTCGGGCACAAATAATTGCTTTGGGTGCGGTCAGCAGGGCCACTTCTTGAGGGATTGTCCATCAGCAAGGAAGAATAATGGAGGCAATGTAGCTCAGTCAACTAATTCAGCAGCCCCTCAGAACTCTCAGGCCCGACAAGGGCGTGGTGCAGCAAAGTTCGGTAATACGGACGATGGTCGGAACTGCTTGTATACGCTGGCAGGCTGTCAGGATATAGAGGCTCGTGGAGATGTTGTCACAAGTATGCTAATAGTCTTCACCTTTGATGTTTATGCTCTTATGGATCTGAGATCCACCCTATCTTATGTAACCCCATATATTGTTAAGAAATTTGGGATAGAACCAGAAAGGTTGTGTGAACCATTTGAAGTGTCCACTCTAGTAGGAGAATCAGCTATAGCTAGACGTATCTATAAGGGATGTCCAGTCAAAGTGTTTCATCGCCTTACTGTAGCATACTTAGTAGAATTAGAGACGGTAGACTTCGATGTAATCATAGGCATGGATTGTTTAGAGTCTTGTTACGCCGTAGTGGGTTGTAGAACCAAAATAGTAAGTTTCGAATTTCTACGTGAACCAGTCTTAGAATAGAAGGGCGATGCAGTAGCACCTATGGGTAGGTTTATTACCTACCTTAAAGCGAGAAAGATGATTTCTAAAGGGTACATCTATCACCTGGTTTGAGTTATGGATGCAGATGTTCAGAGTCCCATTCTCCAGTCAGTACCAATTGTAAATGAGTTCCCAGAAGTGTTTTCCGAAGATCTTCCTGGAGTCCATCCCTATAGAGAGATTGACTTTGGAATTGATCTACTCCCCGGCACTAAGCCGATATCTATTTCGCCTTATAGAATGGCTCCAGCAGAGTTGAAAGAGCTAAAAGTCTAGTTGAAAGATCTTCTAGACAAGGGATTATAAGTTCAAGTGTCTCACCTTGGGGCGCCCCGGTCTTGTTTGTCTAAAAGAAGGATGGGTCTTTGCTTATGTGCATTGACTATCGTTAGTTGAACAAATTCGGACGCTTGTGAAAAACGTTTTGAGGAGTTAAAGAAGAGGTTGACTTCAACACATATTTTGATACTACCGGAAGGAACCGAAGGGTTCATTGTTTATTGTGATGCTTCAAGGGTTGTTCTTGGGTGTGTGTTAATGCAACATGATAAAGTCATAGCCTAAGTATTGAGACTACTCAAGGCTCACGAGAAGAATTACACAACTCATGATCTTGAGTTAGTAGCTGTGGTATTTGCACTAAAGATCTGATATTTTCATAGATCACAAGAGTCTCCAGTACATCTTCAAGCAAAGAGAATTGAATCTTCGGCAGAGAAGGTGGCTTGAATTGCTCAAGGATTATGACGTTGATATCCTCTATCATCCAGTGAAAGCAAATGATGTAGTCAATGCTCTCAGATAGTGTTTTATTGGAAGTTTAGCTTATGTTGAAGCAAACAAGAGAACTATGACGAAGGAAGTCCACCACTTAGCAAGTCTAGGAGTTTGACTTTTGGACTCCGAAGATGGTGGCTTTGTTCTTCAGAATAGGGTTGAATCCTCCTTAGTAGTCGAAGTGAAGGAAAAACAGTTCAATGATCTCTACTTATTGAAGTTGAAGGAAGGGATTCACAAACACAAGACTAGGGCTTTTGAACAAGGGGGGATGATGGTACTTTGAGGTACTGGGGCAAACTATGTGTTCCAGACGTAGATGGGCTCAGAGAGAAGATTATGTCAGAAGCCCACAATTCCAGGTATTCTATTCACCCAGGTTCCACAAAGATGCATCATGATCTAAGGAGATCTATGGGTGGAACGAAATGAAAAAGAACGTATCAGATTTTGTGGCTAAGTATCCAAATTGTCAGCAAGTGAAAGTTGAACACCAGAGGCCTAGTGGTTTGGCTCAGAGTATAGAAATTCCTGTTTGGAAATGGGAGATGATAAACATGGACTTCATAACAGGTTTACCTTGCTCGTTTCGGAAGCATGATTCGATTTGGGTGATTGTAGACCGACTTACCAAGTCAACTCACTTCTTGCCAGTGAAGACTACAGATTCAGTAGAGGATTATGCCAAGTTGTATATCCGGGAAATTGTTCGATTGCATGGGACCCCTTTGTCCATCATCTCAGATCGTGGTGCTTAGTTCACATCGAAATTTTGAAAATCCTTTCATAAAGGATTGGGCACAAGAGTGAACCTCAGCACAGCTTTTCATCCTCAGACAGGTGGCCAGGCAGAGCGCACTATTCAAACTCTTGAGGATATGTTTAGGGCGTGTGTTATCGATTTTAAAGGTAATTAGGATGATCATCTACCCCTCATTTAGTTTGCTTATAATAATAGCTACCACTCTAGTATCAAGATGGATGGTACGAAGCTTTGTATAGGCAAAGGTGAAGATCACTAATTGGTTGGTTCGAAGTTGGTGAAGTGGAGCTGTTAGGACCCGATTTGGTCTATCATGCTATGGAGAAAGTCCACTTGATTCAAGAGTATTTGAAGACGGATCAGAGTTGCCAAAAGTCTTATTCGAACGTGCGGTGTAGAGATTTAGAGTTCCAACTTGATGATTGGGTGTTTTTGAAAGTTTCGCCTATGAAAGGCATTATGAGATTTGGGAAGAAGGGGAAGCTTAGTCCCCGCTATATTGGTCCATATAGAATCATGCGAAGGATCGGGGAGGTGGCTTATGAGTTAGAATTGCCACAAGAATTAGATGGTGTACACCTAGTGATTCATGTGTCTAGGTTGAAGAAATTCATGGGAGACCCGTCTCTTGTGGTTCCTACGGAGATTATAGGAGTTAAAGATAGCCTGACTTACGAAGAAATTCCAGTGGCTATTCTTGATCGTCAAATACGCAAGCTTAGAACTAAGGAAATTGCTTCAGTAAAAGTGCTTTGGAGGAATCAAAAGGTTGAAGAGGCTACGTGGGAAGCCGAAGAAGACATGAAGTCCAGATATCCTAATCTCTTTGAAAAGAAAACAGAAAATGTAGAAGGTAATTAACCTTTCCATTTAGACCTTATATTAGAATCTCCATGTCTTTCAGTATTTAGTCAGCTCGGCGTTCAATCAATTCAGTAGTCATTCAGTTCAGTATCCCAGCAGTTCAATAATCATGTATTCGTTTAGTTTAGTATACATGTGTTCATGACAGTTCAATATTCACATGTTTCCATCAGACCCATTTAAGGTCCAGAGTTAGTCGTAGTTACAACCAGGACAAACATTCGAGGACGAAAGATCCCAAGGGGGAGATAATATAACACCCGGTAAATTCGGCTTAGGTGTGAACATGTTAAATGAGTAGTGATATTATATTTTAGACATTTGAAGTTCTATCGGGATGAGTATGGGTGGAAATAATTGTTTTAGAATCAAGACGGAGAGTGAGGTGTATAAGATTCCATAAAATCGACTAAGTTTACTAAAGGTCTATATTCCAATAGGATTTAGTGAAACTTTGTAAGGAATTAGGGAAAACGCAAAACATGAAAGTTGTAGCCCTTTGAAATAGCTTTCCAACTATATATTGTGGAGCCCTAACGGATCTCTGTACAAAAAGTTATGTGTGTTTTACTGAATAATGCACAGTATATACGTCCAGGTGCGCGCCCGGATGGTCCCGTTAGCGGCCGCGCACTTGTGGCAGTGCTACTTCCCTGCATGTTCAGGTGCGCGGTCGGGCCTTCAGGTGCACGGGAGCGCGCTCGGGGGTCATTTTTAAAGCCTTACTTCGTCCCCCACACCCCAAAACACAAAAACTTGCTCTAGAAATATCACGCCCCAAAACCGAGGAGCGCGACCGGCGCTCAACCGAGTGAATCCGACTGAGCAAGCCTGTTAGATTTCATTCTACCTAAATTTATTCGTGAATAAAGAGGAGATGTACTCCGTTAATTAAATACTGAAGAGATTTCATTAACCGCTTCCATTTCATTCCCATTAACAACATCATTCAATATTTCCAAAATAGTACGAGTTTATAGATTTAATGAAAAGCATGTTGCCAAATACCAACAGTTCTAATCCAATTCCCAACATCAAATACCACCCACAACCTGTCTACGGAGCATCTAAGTACAACTGAAGAGTAATATGAAAATGCCGGCAACAAGGCCCCGGCTATACCTCAACCATAAAGCTCATGAGAAACAAAATATATATGACCCCGAAATAAAGTGGGGCTCACCAAATCTGCTTAAAGGAGTGTACTGCTATCACTGATCAATGCCACCTACTATAGAACCACTTGCATCCATTAAAGATGCAGCGCCCCGGGCAAAAGGGACGTTAGTACTGTCGAATTGCACTAGTATGTATAGCTAGAAATCTTCTTTCAAAATAGAATGCCTATATGTGGAACACATAATATAATGTAATTGAAACAATCTGTACAAACAAGGAAAACAAAAGGGGCACCTATTGTCTGCATTAATAATGTGTCTCATTAGACCATCCTTAGTGTTCAAATATCATATTATACACTTATGCGCTTCATAGACCGTCCATAGTGTTTATTCATACCGTACATCTATACCTCTTATACACAATGCACCTATGTATTTCATAGACTGTCCACAGGATTCCATATCACAATGGATTTCATAACACAATGTACCTATGCGTTCATAGACATCCACAGGATTTTATAACACAATATACCTATGCGTTTCATAGACCGTCCATAGGGTTTCATAACACAATATACCTATGTGTTTCATAGACCGTCCATAGGGTTTCATAACACAATATACCTATGTGTTTCATAGACAATGTACCTATGCGTTCCATAGGGTTTCATAACACAATGTACCTATGCGTTTCATAGACCGTCCACAAGGTTTCATAACACAATATACCTATGCGTTCATACACCGTCCACAGGATTTCATAACACAATATACCTATGCATTCATAGACCATCCACAGGATTTCATAACACAATGTATATATGTGTTTCATAGACCGTCCACGGGATTTCATAACACAATATACCTATGTGTTTCATAGACCATCCAAAGGATTTCATAACACAATATACCTATGCATTCATAAACCGTCCACAGGATTTCATAACACAATGTACCTATGCGTTTCATAGACTGTCCATAGGGTTTCATAACACATTGGAAACAAAAGTACAAATGCGTACATCTTATAACCTTTCACACCACATATCACCTAATTCGTACTTTCAACTACTTACAACGTTATTATTTTATTGGCTCTCTTGGCCATACACATGATTCTTTATTCATGGCGCAATGGTCGTATTTCATATTTCACACTTTCATTTCTTCCCTTTCATAGATCATCATCATAATTATCAACAAGTAGAATATTCCGAAAATCACAACTTTAAATTCATTAGTAATGAAGGCTTTAAACACAATCGATTTATTTCCAATAAATAGAGTAAAATGATTGGCAATCGAAGTACAAGTTAAAATCATACACAATTTCCACTCACGAATATGTAAGAACGCAAAATACATTGAAAATTACTTATAAAGCATAGCATTAGCTAAAACAGCCACATATGGGCATCACTTAAGTTCATAAACTTTTAGCCGATTATATTGTCGAAGTCAATTTTGGGATAGTTGAGTCAAAGCTCATTTCATAATCTTTCTCACATTATTTCATTTCATTAGCATCATTGGTCACAAGTATAACTTTCACTATTGGCACGTTGGCCACACTTTATATTCCCAATTTACTGATTTCACTTACAACCATCTTTATAGGTTATCAACAATAAGACACTCCCAATCAAGACTTTAGTTACACATATGAGCAATTAAGAGTCTTAAGAATATTGAGATTTTCTCACATAATTTGGCATACTAGCTTTCATTTGAAATACGATTCAAGCCACCACATTTTAATACGCAACCCATACTTTGAAACTCGCGGAAACATTATGGAATTCAATTCCAAGAGAGAAAGTTTAGCCAACATACCTCAATTGAGCTTTCCTTAAATTACTACAACGTTCCGGAAATTCTAGCAATCACAATCTATTTGAGACATAACAAAATTGAACCATAATTAGGAAGATATTCACGGTCTCAGCTCATTTGAGCATTTTATCAAACACTAAGTGTGGATTAAGGTTCAAGGTCCTTTTATGGATAATTACATCATCCCACAACCCAATCTTTATCATTTTTAGCTAAACAATCTTCCTACACCCTTTGATAACACATGCATGTAAAATAAACAACCCTCTTGCCCAGAAATTATCTTGCTTATTACCCATTTCTAGACAAAATTCAAAATTGAGGGTTAGGGTGTAGAATCTTACCTCTAGGATGAAGACCTAGTGAGTTTCCCTCCTTAATCTTCCAAAACTTGAGCAAGAATTGAAGAATCAATTATTGAGGAANTACCTTCTCACTCTAGGGAACTCTCTCTCACTCTAAAATATCAGATTATACCTCAAAAATTACCCAAAGAGTGTATTTAACGAAATAGGGTCGGATTTTAAAAATCCAAAAATGAAGCTCCAGAACAGGTTCTGCGGTCGCATATGCGACCGCATATCGGTCGCATATGCGACCGCATATCGGTCGCATAATTGGTGTCCAAAATGACCAAAAATCTGCCTGAGTCTGCGGTCACTATGCGGTCCGCATAACTGTTCCGCGGTCGCATAGTATACCGCATAACAGTTATGCGGTCGCATAGTCGACCGCATAATTACTTCCAACTGACCCAATTAACTGCCTCACTCCGCGGCCATTATGCGGTCCGCAGAGTGATTCTACGGTTGCATAATGGACCGCAGAAATGCACTTTTTCGCCAAAAATTTTCCTTTACTTTTTCGTGCATTGTTCAACCCAAAAGGTTCGAGCATCCTTAACACTTAAGCCTAGTCCGGTACCATGAAATATTATTTTCTTTGCAAATTTTATCGGGCTTTACACTTAAGTACTTCGAAATTTTTCGGGGTGTTACAAGAAAGGGAAGCTCTCAAGAACCTAACCTCCTCCAAGGTCCCTCCACCATCCAACGTGAGTTCTAATGGTGATTCTAAGTTAATTTCAATTCTTCAGCACCTTATTAACATGGGTAAACTCTTCAAATTATTAGATATTCGATTGTGACATCATTGTTGAGAAAAGAAACTCTAGGACTCGAATTCAAGAAGAATGAACGTCAAAAAAGTAATATCTTCACCTTGTACTTGATTATAATGTTGGATTAATGATTATAGACTCTAATTCATGGGATATCAGTTGATGGGTTTGATAGAAAAGCATAAACGGTTATAGGTTTGGGTTGTTGATTGTTGATTATTGGTTAAGGGTATTGTTTATATTATGGGTGATGAAGAATGATGTTGATTATAACCATTTGAAATTTTAGAATTTATCTAGGAGCAAAAGAATGGGTTATTGGGCGTAGAAACACTATTAATAAGGACTATGAAGCATTATACCCACCAAGTGTTTGATAAAATGCCTAAGTGTCCAAAACATGAGTATTATTGCTATTATGGAATCCCTTTGACTTGTATTGCTATAGATTAAAGTTGAAAGGGTTGACAAACGTTGTATTACGCTAAAGCGCGGGAAGTTAAGGTATGCGAGGCTAACTCTCTATGTTTGGGAATGTTTATGATTCTCCCTACGCCTCATTCTTTATGACTATTACAAATTCCTCATAAAGTAATTATATCTCAGTTCTATGAATGGTTGTAGAACTTCTATTCTGTAGATGGCATAGTTCATAAGTCATTCAATATCTTATAAGCCTCAGTTATGACAAATCAGTTTATTATGAATACATGTCCCTGTCTAATTCTATTCAACATTTCAGTATCATGTAACTCAATATGATTCAGTATTACAGTATCATGTATTGCAGTATGATTCTCATTTCCTGATTTTAAATCCCTGAATGTTGAACACCTGTATTTGGACCTGAGGCCGCAGGGTATACTTTATGCATCTTTGGGCTTGAGTCCGCAGTTTATGCTTTATGCATTTTTGGGCCTGAGGCCGTAGTTATGTATACGTATACTTGGGCCCGAGGTCGCAGTTTTTGCACATATATATTGGGCTTGAGGCCGCAGTTTAATATTCAGATAAACAGGTGGTTCATCATTCAAAAGAGGGAGTATTCATATCCTTACTTCCTTATCAATTCTCAGTTATCAGTTTCAGTTTCAGTATTTACAATTCTTTCTTTCAGTTGTTTTACATACTAGTACAATTCAAATGTACTGACGTCCCTTTTCTCCCGAGGTAATGATTTACAGGTTGAAGGCTCTGCTTGCTAGGATATCTCGTATCAATTTTTGGTGAGCCCCAGTCTTTCGGGGCATTATCCCTCTTTTTTTCAGTCTTTATAGTATTTCAGTTAATAAGGTATACCGGGGACCTTGTCCCTGTAAACAGTTAGCATTTCGATATTCTTTAGAGGCTTCGTAGATTATAACCCAGTCAGTCAGATATTAGCAGGCTTTTATGTGTTAGCCTTGTCGCCTGTCAGACTCTTTAGTACATTAGCATATTGCATGTTTATATTCAGCTTACAGTTATACCACATGTTGATCCAGCAAACCAGTTGGTTCGCTCGGTCACATGTGGTTAGGTACCGAGTGTCGTGTTACGCCCAGGCCATGGTTCGGGGCGTGACACATATAATAGATAATACCACATACCTAAATGCTTAATAAAATTAAAACAAAAAAAACTGAACAATGAAAGAATTTCAAGTAACGAGAAAATAAGCTTACTCACGAAAAAAACCAAAACAATTATTATAAAAATAGAGAGATAAGATTTATTTGAATTTGTGATGAACAAGTATCTTTGAAATTATGGTGAGAAAATTCATATAATGGATTATATAACATAAAAAAATCATAACATGAAGAAGTGGCAAGCCGATGGATATACTAGCAAAGCTAAATGAGTTGGCCGATTTTTCACTGGGTGAAGAAATTTAACCTTTTTAGGTTAATTGTTCTTATTCTTAAGCAATAATTTTATGGAGATAACTCGATGAAATTTATTTATTTATTTTTTGGTTTAATTATTTTGAATGTGGTCGCTAAATTTAGTATACAATACACATATATTTTTATTAATTCTCTCCGTTCTTTTTTATATTAAAATGACTCGCGCGCCGCGCGGGTATGTATACTAGTTCTCTAAACGCATTGGAGTGAATTATTTTTTCTCGTAAAACATTGATATCAATCTCACAATATGTGGTACTTTACACACGTTAGTCACGTCAGTGTCATGTCAGCGCCACATCAGAATTCTTCTATCTTTTGTAATTTTACTCTTTTTCTTTTATATTTTTATTGACAATTTTCTTTTTCTTACATATAATTTTTACACTAATTAAATCCTAATTAACCACTAAAAATTCTCAATAATAATCATATCTTTTCATCACTAGAAACCACCCCACCCATTTCATCGCTCTATCTCCTCCACATTAGCTTTTTTGTTTTTTTTGCCTGCGACCGATTGGACACCAATTACCACGACACCATTAGTGCCGATCTCAACACCAACACCAACACCAGCACCAGTTCCTTGTTCTTCATCAATGTATTTTAATTCATCTTCTACATAAATGACTTGAATTCCCGATTCTCTGACTAATAAGAAGGCCAATAGGAGAGAAGCTAGAATCATATACTACTTTGTTTCTGTAATTATATCCGGATTAGATTAATTTGTTGCTAAAGCTTTTTTAAAAAAACAATTATTAAATAAATTATTAATAAAATGACATCCTAAAAAATATCTTGAAACTGTTCGCATAAAATTTCTGCTAAACTTATTGAAGATTAGATGGGAAAGAAGGAGAAAGGGGGGGGGGGGGGTAGGGTTGAAGAAAGAGAAGTGATGGGAAGATAACTGCTGTTATCCTGAGAGATGTGAGAAAGAAAGGGGGTCCGCCTTTTTCTTTTTCTTTTTTTTAATGTCACGTCAGCTATTTGAGTGATATTAAAAAATAAAAAACAATTTACTCCAAACAATACAGGGGTAACGAGATACCCATATAGTTAGAGTGTGTAATAGATAAAGGTGTACGAGCCAAACCGTCACGTCAAATCGAACCTACGAATCAAGTCAAACCGAAAAACAAAATCGACTTATGATTTGGTTTGGTTGGTTTGGCGTTGGAAAATAAAAAACTGATCACTCTTGGTTTGGTTTGGTATTAACAAAAAAAAAATCAAATTGAATCTAAATCAAACCGACATTATATATATATATAAATTAAAAAAAATTATATATAAAAAATAATCATTAAGATCTAATTTGTAAGTATTTTCTAAACTACATTATAATTTTCAATGTCTTGAGATATTATTTACATGGGGGCTTGTACATTCACTATCCACTAAGTAGATTCTATCTACATAACTTAAATGTGAAGCCGGAACTAAAACCCAACAATACAAAAGATAATAAAATAGGTTATTCCATATCTTCCCATGTTACACTTCCAAACTCAAAGAACCCCAAATATTGGAAACTCTTCCCTCCACTTCACACGAGCTTTCCACTCCGCAATTCTTGTTGAGAAGTAGCCATTGTTCAAGTTTGTAATTGCATACTAGTCTTACTGCTCCAATACAATTTGGTAAGGTAAAGTGTTTGATTAAACCAATTATGTTTTTTGTCCCTTTAGATTTGGATAGAACTGTTATCTTAGATTATTTTAATGAATAGTAATTATGCGGATAATTGGCGATTATTTGATCTCTTTTTCAAGCACAACAACAACAACAACAACAACCCAGTATAATCCCACTAGTGGGGTCTGGGGAGGGTAGTGTGTATGCAGACCTTACCCCTACCCTGGGGTAGAGAGGCTGTTTCCAAAATGACCCTCGGCATCCTTCCCTCCAAGAACTCCCCACCTTGCTCTTGGGGTGACTCGAACTCACAACCTCTTGGTTGGAAGTGGAGGGTGCTTACCATCAGAGCAACCCACCTTGTCAAATAATCGAAGCACAATATAACTAAAAAAGAAAATCGAAAAATCGAAGCAGCCAAAAAAACCGACTAAAACCGAAACCGAAAAAACTGAATTTATGTTGGTTTGATTTGATTATAAATTTAGTAAACCGTCATAGTTGATTTGATTTTGGTTTAATAAAAAATCGAATCAAATCGTCTCATGTACACCCCCAGTAAAAGGACAACTTATGATTTACCTTTTATTTAAAGTAACCAATTATGACGTGCATATATCCATTTTTTATTCATCTCCTATATCTTCCGGAAATAAATAATATGCTTTTACGTTTCTATCCAACGATGCTAATGTGTAAACTGCAATTGACGAAGCTATAGAACCAAATGGATAGTTCTTGACGACGCGGCCTTGTTTGAGGCCCTGTCAGATCATGCATATCAGATGTGTAAATTTCCAGCTTAAGACCCTAAGATGGGAATGTCAAATACACCCCGTGAATAGTAAGCTATGGGAGTATCATAGGGTAAAAATTTAAGTTTCAATATGTAATTGAATCAAGGTGAAGGAGGGTACGAGGTACGTTATTTAGTGAAGATTATCAATATTTACAATTCAGGCAGAGAAATACAAGTACTTTGAATTTACTTTCAACCGTAATAGAGGTATGTACAATTGGTCACACACATCTCAGTTATGCCCAATAGAAGTTAATAAATATAGTTTAAGAGAATGATGGGATATGAGAATCCAGTTGGGGTTAGAGTTACCCAAAATTATGAAATAAGCCAGGGAAGCTAAAAGTGAAACAAGGTTTTGTTGAAGTTAGAATAATGTGATAGACAGAAATATTAGCAGGAGAATAAGAAAAGATTAAATGAAGCATTATGAGCAATGTATGATAAATGATTGATAACGGTAAATCAAATCATATAGGGATATAACCCCCTCTGATTATTAGTACTTAGTGTAATTACTAGAAATACTTTTGTGACATACTATTTATCCTCTAAAATTTATTACTTTATTCGCCCCAATTTATGTGGCACTATTTATTTCTCGAGAGTCATTTGACTAATATTCGTAGCTAAATTAAATTAAATTAAACCAACTCAATATTTAAAAATTTAAATATTTGAAAAAAAGTCAAAAAGTACTATAAGTTACAATTTTCTCGTATCAATATAATTTTAAAAAAATATTTTAAAATATTGGTCAAAGTTCACGTAGTTTAAATCTCGAAAAGCAAAAAATACCATATAAATTAAAAAGGATAAAATACTTTTTAGTGGTTTCTCATTTGTTCTTACTCATGAAAAATTAATAGAGCAATTCTTTTTCTTCTAGTTTATTTTAAACAACAACAATAACGATCCAGTAAAATTTTACAAGTGGGGTCTGGGGAGGGTAGTGTGTACGCAGACCTTACCTCTACCCCGAGGGATAGAGAAGTTGTTTCCGATAGATCATCGGCTCAAGAGAACGAAAAGAGACAATATATCAGTACCATTAACAAAAATCATAAAAATAATAACAACATCACAAGAACCAGTAACTAGATCGAAAACAGAAATAATAACTAGTAAATAAGGCCAGACACTATGAAAACGGAAGAATAGTGTAAAGTGTAAACACAACATTGACCACTAGCTGTTTAAGACTAAATCCTATCAGCCTAGCCTCACACTGGTAGACTAAATATGTTCAACTACCTCCTAACCTACAACCTTAATGTTCGACTTCCACCGCTTCCTATCGAGTGCCACGTCCTCGAAGATCTAAAGTCTCGTCATATCTCGCCTGATCACCTCTTCCCAATACTTCTTTGATCGCCCTCTACTTCTATTCGTACCCACCAACGCCAACCGCTCAAGAGTCCTAAAATAACGTTAACTAAAGAAATCGGAAATCGGAATTACTGATCACGTAAACATTTAGCTTGCGTCTCCCTATTAGTTTGCAGGAAAAGGAAAGGATTTCTGTTCCCAAAAGATCACTTTATAATATTTAAAATATATTAACTTAATTTTTTAAATTAACAAAATAATTCACATTTCAAAATCATTTTTTTTCTTAAATGTGAGTCACTAAAAAGAAAAATAATTTTGCTCAAATTATCTATATCTATACTATATTAAAAGTACGAAAATCTTTAGCAAAATATCGTTCGCCTGTTTTACCCTTAAAATGTTATTTTCGCACAAGACAAAATAGTCATTTGAATTATATGCATTTAATTATTTTTCAAATATCTATGATTTCTCAATCAATTAGATTTTGTTATATCCTTCCTTATTTGAACTACTAATATAACTTATTTAATTTGTACTATTTCTTGGAGACTTTAATGAACATGGAATGTTGTGAGAAAAATTACCTTTTTCCCAAGTTTTTGTTTATTTCCTCTATTTATTTTGTTACTAATTTAATTATTTTAGACTAAATTATATTAGAAATAAATTTATTAGTTAAAAAATAACACAATAATGAACAATAAATATATGAACTTTACATACTAAATATCAATTATTCTTATGTCGTCCTATGCATTTGAATTTGAGTCTCCTTTTCCTAATATAAAGTATAAACATGCAAAAACGAAGATAATTTTACTTGAGTCACAAAAACACATCTATAAAAAGAACTTTCTTTTATGTATATTTACCTTTGTCAACTTTCTTTATTAATAAAAGAATAATGTTAAAAAAATTTGAAGAGCCCTTAGTATTTAATGTTTACTATTAGTTTATAAGGTCAAGAAAAAAAAGAAAAAAAAAGTTTATACCGTAAAATCTTAACTAGCTTTCACATTTGACAAAATAGTAATTTAAGCTATTTTTCTAAATTGTAGGAATAGTGATTTAACTATTTTCATAATATTTAAGAACAGTCACATAATTATTTTCCTAATGCTTAGGACTTTGATCTGGAAAATTATGTTATTTAATTGGACTCCTTCACATAAACTACATTTAGATTTAGGGTATTGAATTCCAATCACTTCAGAAGCATCATTTTTTAATATTAGACTTACGAGTATCTTTTGTTATAAAATTTTGGTGGTCCTTACTTTCCTTTTCATGGTTTAGAAGTCCTTATTTTTTTCCCAGGTTTAGGAGTCTTTTTTCAAGGTTTACATGTATTTCTTTTAAATAACAGAATAGTCGTTCAATTATTTTTCTTATATTTAAATTTTTGATATTAACTAAAGTTTTTATTATTAAATCATGTTTGGGAGTAAAAACAAATATCTAGCAATCAAAAACATAGTAATCTCAAAAGTTTATTAATTCTTTTTTTTTTAAAATTCGAGTATCAAGCTTAATTAAGAAAATATTTTAATTTTAAGAATATAAAAGAAAGATAAGTATTGATAAGATTCAGTAACACTAATGGTTATACTAACATAAAAATCCAGAAGTGATATGTCATGGCGATTTTCTTATTACTCTTAACATAGAATTCTTATTGGATAAAAATTATAATTATATTTAAATATTTAAAACTTGGGATGAACTAATATTAAGATTTGAATCAATAACAATAAATTATTCTCTTTAACGTGAAAACAAATTAAGCTCTTAAATTAATTAACCAAAGGAAATCTTTAAATTAACTAATTTGCAAAAAAATCAAGTCATTCTTTTCGATATTCATCATATAATCAGTTATAATATAATATTAAGAATCAAATTGTAAAAGTACAAATGTTAAATTATAGGGATGAAATATTAGAAGACAAAAAATATTATACGTGAGTTGGCATTAATTATTTTTATTTCTTTTGATATTCATTTAAACAAATGACAATTCCCTATACTTTTCTATATAGTGAGCTATTTATTTTATCATATTAACTTAATGTAGACATTTTAAAACTTAGTATTTGATAACCTAATTTATATATTCCTTTTGTATATATTTTACTGATTGACGTTAGGCACATGTACGGCGCACGTATACTAAAACTAGTTATATTAAAAGCACGAAGGCCCTTAGCGAAATGTCGTTCGCCTTTTTGTCATTTAAAAATAGATTTCATATTGGATAAAATTATAATTTAATTATTTTCCTAACTTAAAAATCAACTCCAATTTTGATTATTAAGTTTTTCCTTATTTAAACTATATAAAAAATCCTATATAAGACTCTAAAATCACTTAAAATTTAATTCTTAAAAACAATTCCTTAGTAAAACTAGGTTTATTGTTTTTGTCTTTTACCCTAGGTTTTTTTGTCCCACAAAAGTCCTACTTTATGAGTTTCGACGGATTCTTGTTCAACAACATCACGTGCAAGAGCCAAAGAAAGCAAACTATTACATGATTAGCTTTCTAGATGATGGAGAGTTAGAAAACAAATGTTATTGCAAGTATTGATTTATAATTGAAGGCCTTACATTCTATTATTTTTTAAAGTTTCTAATGTACGTTCAATTATTTTTATTCTTGTAGTATGCATTATTTTTTTTTATTTTCGATATACTAATAGAAACACAAGATTTTTATTTAGTTGAGTGACGTTTGTATAGTTTGTACAATTTTTTAGTACATTTTTTTAATCCAATTCAGTTAATTTAATTCAATATTGAGATAAGGTTATTTAATATATTTATTCAGAATAGATTATATCTTTACAAAATTTAGTGTGACAAGTATCAAATTAGTAAGATACGTCTAAATAAATATAATTTGACTACAGTCACTCATATTATAATTAAATTGAACTTTGAAGGACCAAAGCAAGTTGCACAAGAGTATATTGTCAAGGAAATTTTTAGCAAGTTAAAGATGAAGTACAAAACAACAATATGAATTAATGTATGCAGTTTTATTGTTATTATATGTACTAAGTTATTTATAGTTAAGTATCTCCTCTTTCTCTCACAATACATCTTGTATTTATTTTTTTCAAGCATAGAATTATTTTGACTCTATTGCGTGCTGGAAGTACATATCTACCAAGGACTGGAAGTAAAAAAGTAGTCTTTATAATTTAATATTATTCGAGAGCATTTACATAGTTAAGCTTGAAAGAAATTATCACATTGTGTACAAAAAATTGATCAGACTTAATTCCCGAACAAGATTGGGATTTCATGAGTGAAGAGCATAGTAGAATGACTTTCTTTTGCTTATTTGTTTTCCCAATATGACCTATCTGCATGAATACTTCAGTTATGTCATCCTTACTAAATTTTAAATGTCCTAATAAGTGATATATTTTTCATTTGTTAAAAGTCTAAGCGTTAATAATTTTACAGAATTAACTCCTGGAATTTGTTTGTTATATAAATATAAATTAGAGCTCTATATTGAAATTCTGACCGAATTTTTCACTACTATTCCCAATTATAAAGAAACAAATAAGACTCTAATTTTGTTAAAAAAACACATCAGTTCTTTCAAAATAATTTCGAATATGTTTATGATTTGCAATAGTAACACAGTGTCAATCTCAAAAGTTAAACATAATTTTTTTGCTAAGACATGATTTCTCACATGAACAATTATGTATTATACTTATTAGAAGAATATTAATATCGACAATAAAATCTTTAATCATGACAAAATGGTCAAAGAGACAAAAGGAAATAAATACCAAAAATATTATTTATAAATAGGTGTTAGGCGAGATACAACACAACATACTTGTATCTCGTATAATAAAATATTTACATTTACACAATATAAGTAACATATTTTCACGTACCACTCAGGTACATAAAACTAGTTAAATAAAAAAGCGACAAGTAGGAAAAGAGGAGTGAGGAATACGCCGTCTTAAAGTTTGTGGGATCCTTTTAGAGCGCCGGCGGTTAACGCACGGGATCGTCGATCATTCACAGACTAGTGGGATTAGGGTTTGAGTTGAGCTTAGCTGCGGACGATTCCTCGTATTCAATACAACAACGTTGTCCTCTCTGTTGTTTGGTCTCTGTCACGCCCCACAGTTAACTTAATTTCTTATGTTGTGAATTCATTCAAAAATGGCAGCGGGGCTTTTATCAAGGACTCTCTTTGCCCACCGCCTTCTAAAGCCTTCCACTTTCTACAAGCCCCAATTGTTTATTTCTGTAAGTGCTTGCTTTGACATCAAATTAAAGGCGAAATTCATGTCTATGTGTTTGTGTCTTTCGAAATTTTAATCTTTTTCACCGCACATGAATGCACAGTTTTACATAAATTTCAATCCTTTGCGAAGCATCTGATTTTAATGGACGACTTAGCTTCCTTCCTTTATTCTTTTACAATTTCAGTTGCACTTAATTCTACTTGCTTAGTTAACCTGTCAACACGAGTGGCAGTAAGTTCTTGATAAAAAGGGATTTGTTTCTTTGAATTCCGTGAGAAATACTTGTAAAAATCATGTTAGCATTACCACGTGGCTTTGTCCTGTAGATTGCCAACTTCAATTGCCATTGAAAGTTGACAAGTATGTTTCTGATTTGTTAGTAAAAGAAATGTTCCTTATTTGCTTAATCCCTGCAGAAGAAACCTTTCTACTCCCAAGCTGCACCAACCTATTACTCTTACAAGGTTGTGGGTTCTGTTACATGTTGCGTGGCTTCATCAAGGATAGGAATACGGACAACATTCTCAACACTAGCTGTGTCCACCAATGAACCTGTTGTTTCAGTTGACTGGCTCCATGCAAACCTTAAAAACCCTGATATGAAGGTGTGCGTGATTGAATTTTTTTTAATATTTTGTTCCTTCCTGCGGGGATTTAAGATGGTGGTGCTGTCCTATATAGACAATTAAGGGAGAATCAGTCCTTTTTTGCTTCTTTTCCAATGCTTAGAAAACTTAAAGAGATTTTTCGCTTTATTTTTTCTTAAAGGTGTTGGATGCATCTTGGTACATGCCAAACGAGCAGAGAAACCCCCTTCAAGAGTATCAGGTGCTACCCCTGATTGATACTTGTCTAAATAGAAGTGCTTTATCTCGATTCAAATGCCTGCATTGCTTTTATTGAATGTATTCATAGACAGAAAATATTCCCCCTCTACTAGACCCCTCTGTGAGGTTTATTTGTTCATCTCTCTCTCTCTCTCTTTTTCAAATATGTGGTTTGGGGCATGCTTTTACTTCAATTTGAACAGGTTGCACACATTCCTGAAGCACTCTTCTTTGATGTAGATGGTATATCTGATCGTACTACAAATGTAAGACATACTTCCTCCAAATTTTCTTTCTTCTTTTTGAGAATATTTTGCTGCATAATGTAATCTTTCACAGCTTGGAACATCTTCTCTTGCATCAATATCTCTACTTCTCTTCCGCCCCTTTTCCATTGAACTCATCTGTTCTATACCATAAGAGATGTTTCATGTAACCTTCCAACATGCTTGTGAGATAGATCACATCACCTTTTTACCTTATCAAAAAAAAAAAAAAAAAAAAAGATCACATCACCTTTTTACCTTATCAAAACAAATGATCACATCACCTTTTTATTGTATAAAAGCTTTGTTTCTCTGTTGATGTTATCAGTTGCCACACATGCTGCCATCCGAAGAAGCATTTGCAGCTGCTGTGTCTGCTCTTGGAATCGAGAACAAAGATGGGGTTGTTGTCTATGATGGGAAGGGAATTTTCAGTGCAGCTCGTGTATGGTGGTGAGTTAACTGATTATTTCGAAAGGCAGATAAGCTCTTTTTGTACAAAATGACTAACAAATTACAAAATGGATAATCAGGATGTTTCGAGTTTTTGGACATGACAGAGTTTGGGTTTTAGATGGAGGCTTGCCAAGATGGCGTGCTTCTGGATATGATGTTGAATCCAGTGCATCTGGTGACGCAATTTTGAAAGCTAGCGCTGCCAGTGAAGCAATAGAGAAAGTATATCAAGGACAGACGGTAAGTAAAAGCTTATTTCCCGTGAACTGCTTATACTCATGCATCTTAAAACAGAAAATATGCATAAAAAAATGTTTTTTTTAAACCCTGATAGCATGGCACCTTTGAAGCAGTACGACTAGAATTTAGTGGTGGCAAGGCCTCTGTGTGAAAATTCCCCAAGGTGTGATGTGTGAATTAGGTGCGTGTCACGAGTTTGAATTGTGGGTCACTGTTGGCGTGGATTTCTCGGTTATAAGAAAAAGTTCTCTGTGCAAAAATCTCAAATCTTTCTTGTGTTACTTTAATGAGATAATTGTTTTCCTGAATACGATCTATCTTTATGAGGAGTTTTTTTTCCCAGAAAATAAAAAATTAAAAAGAAGTTGCTGCCTTTACAGGAGAACAATTAAAGGTGAAAACTTGGAGGTAGTTATCCACTTATTAAGTGGTATCGCCTGATAAACTATATGAAATATATGTTACTAAATAAAGATATGATGAGATAAAAGTCCCAACCCAGGATAAATGACAGCTACTGAGTCTCTGTTAGTCCATGGATGTAAATCTAACATCAGAGATAATGTGTTAAAAGTTCAATAATTTCCTTTTCCTGTCATCCTTGTGGGCGCAGTGCCAAAATAAGATTCCAGGAACTAAAGGTTCAGTGATGAGGGAAAGTACCAAAATAAACAAAGAATTTGATATTTGACAGTTCCCTTTTTCTTGAATGCTTTGTTCTTTTCTGAAGAGTAACAGTTTGATGATTGAGTATTTCCTCTGTCTTGAATGTTTTATTTTTTCTGGAGAGGTGGGGTGAGAGAGTGAGGGGGTGGCTTATTCTTGGGTACGCAACACTCAAAATGCCTTCTCAAATACTTTTTTCAATAGGACGTTGAGTGCTTCCTTTTGTTAATATTTTTATCCACATTCCTTATAGCTATTGGAATTCTGCTGCTAATGTACCTTACTTAATATTACCATAAAAATTATTGTTTGCAGGTCGCACCTATTACCTTTCAGACCAAGTTTCAGCCACATCTCATCTGGACCCTTGACCAGGTTAGTGTGCTTGGTTGTGCTTTCTGCCTGCAGTTCTTTCTGGGAGCTATGTATAGCCATACACTATCGAACTGGTGCTAATGGCATGGGTATCAATATGTAACCTGTCTTCTGTTCACCAGCATTCAATCACATTATGTTCTATCGCTATGCAATTTAAAGCTGATGGTAGGTTTAGGAACAGATAGATCATGCGCAAACTTACAAATTGTAATGTAATGTGAAATTGCAAGCTTGCTGGTTCATCCTTGGACGATTTGTTCAGCTATATTCAGCCAGAAAAAAAAAATCTACTTCCCATGAGTGAGACGTAAAACTCAACAAATTCCGCAAGTAAATCTGGGTCATGGATTTCGAAGGTTGTTCTTTTAGGGATCCTATATCAATGTTTAGGTCTAATGGTTTTATAAGTGGGTGATAGTCCAACTGACAAATTCTTCGTCCTCCTGCTAGATATGTCAAGCAGATTGAAGTTTTTTTTGTATGCTTTCAAAAGTAAATAAATGCAAATTTTTGTAGTCGATATTTCTTTCGATATACTTTCCATAGTAACTGACGATGTGATTTTGTTGTCAATAGTTCTATATTTTTTATGTGGAGATGTAATGTTTATACTTTCAGGTTCGGAAGAACATTGAAGAGACAACTTATCAGCATATAGATGCTCGATCCAAAGCTAGGTACTTTAGTTTGTCGGAGAACTAATTTCTCAATGTATTATGCATTAATAGCTAATTTTTTTTTTTTAATCATGATTGGATGAGATTAAACACGGGCGTGTCATTTTTGTTGTAGCTCTTAAACCATCCACTATCCCCCCTCCCAATTGAGTAATACTATTAGTTCTTTCTCCGGAAACTTTAAGAATCGAAACTTAATTTACAACAGAACTTGAGACTTTAAGCTGATGCTTTCTTTCAACAATTTGTTCAATATGCAAGTAATATTGATTCTGCACCTTGTCAAATTATGTCGAGTAAATAGAGGGTGTGGTTTGTTAAAAAGAGATATGCAGCATATATGTAATCAAATAGTGTTGAGGAGATAGAACAGGTGAGTAATATCATTTGGCATGTCTTGTCATCTATAGGTCCTTGGTGGAGTTAGTCACGAAGGTTGAAAGAAGTACGTGACATGCACGCAATTCTACGTTACACTGCGCTCTCTTTTATAACATGAAGTGCAACATTTACTACTCACTTGACTGCTGTCACCAACATATTGGAATTTTGGTAAAGCCTATAATGAATACGCCTCGGGGAGTTAGACAAGTGAAATAATTATTCTAGTCATGGAGTACAACAGAGAAAAGGCGAAAGTAGCAAAAATACAATAATGTTACAGTTATACCGATGTTACATGGACTCTCCAAATTACCCCGTCTGAACAGTGTTGAACTCTGGTGCTGCTACGGGATTCGTCCTTGCACCAATGGAGAAAACAAAGACGGAAGTGGTGAACAGGCAAATTGATGACGAAAATAAGAAGACGGTTCCCCATCTGAAGAGGCAAGACAAGAACAAAGACCATTTGAGATATGGAGAAGATATACTCTCAAAAATAGAGTTTACCAACTAATTCATCTACTTCGTTTTGGGCTAAATGTTGTTAAGCCCGAAAAGCAATAAAATGAATTGGTCTTTCTTTTTAATTAATTTTCTTGCACAAACAATAACTTTAGACCCTTAATACTTTAAGAGAACAAAGAAAGCTTATTAAATGAATTGTTTCTGCATAGTCATGTCTGTGCTAATTTGGATATGATGGAAGTAAGCTTCTTTTGAAAGGAAGAGGTGCATACTTCCTAGTTTGTCTAAGTTGGCAAGATAAACACTGGTTCAAGATACGGATAAATTTACCGCATAGCTAACATAAGCTTGTACATGAACACTTATGCTCTACTATGAATGGACCATAATGTTCGTTAGGTTTAATAAATTGATGTATCTGCTGTTAGTATTATACAAAATGGATCAAAATCTATTGTTCTAGTCGACTACTGTGAATTTGTTTATCAAAGCTGTTTTAGCGTCTCCTGAATAAAAAAAAAACTTTTTAATGTCTGAGGTGGATTTTCTACAATTCATTTTACAGGAAAATGGAGTTGAATCTAAAGTTCTGATTTTTGCTTGCCCCATTTTAGGTTTGATGGTGTTGCACCAGAGCCTCGAAAAGGAATAAGAAGTGGTCATGTACCTGGGAGCAAGTGCATTCCTTTTGCACAGGTGAAGGTCTACTAGTAAAAGAGATGTGATTTTCAATATTCTTATCTACTAAAAGCCATTGTCTTCAGTGGAGGAATGAAATAGGATTTTGATTTTGGCTGGTTAGACTATTTGTTGAGGCATGGCCTTTAGATCTCATTGTGGGAGTTGACTTTATTCATTGATAATCCATATTATCTAGCGCATGATTTGTTGGTGTCTCACATTGATAGTGATGAAAGCTTTCTCCCTTAACAATAATGTCACAATGACTGTTTGTTAAGACCCTAAGGATTTGATAGATGTTCCCTTCATATCTTCCAAGATAATTGTGAGCACGTTGAGGTAAGTGAATCCTACCCTCTGCTCATGCCTGGGTACAACAATGCTTGAACAATAAGCCATGTGTATCTTCATCCCCCCTTAGGGAGCACCTATTGCACATTGCACCTAATGACTAAGTGTGTAGTGCCTCCTTACATTCTTGTTTCTTTTCACCAACAATATAGAGATTCTTCAGCAGTATGTAGAGTTCTACTATCTAGAATAATCCCTTAGTACAATCAAGGGTAACCATTCTAGCATAATTTTCTTTGTTTTTAAATGTTGATGCCAACTGATTAATTCCTGGATTAAGCTCTGTAACCATATATAAGCAGAGTTCTACTATTTGTTGACGCCGTCAATACGACCAAGGGTAATCATTGTGGTGCAGAATTCTTTGTTTCGAAATTTTGATCCCTGCTGACTAATTCCTAGATTAAGCTCTGTAATCATGTATGAGTATCTGGCTTATTATGGTAATTGCATGCAGATGCTGGATGGCTCTCAGACACTATTATCTGATGAAGAGCTCAAGAAAAAATTTGAGCAGGAAGGTAGGAACAGCTTCCTCTTGCTTGATGGCTTGCATAGGGAGAATAAAATATTAATGCATTTGCATATGTACATAATTGGACTTAATGTAGTCCGAAGTTTCAATGTAATGGTATATTTGAAAAGGCTTCCCGTTTGAATTAAAGAGTTGATCAGAAATCATTCAATCACGTAAATTAGTCCTTTTGCATCTGGTATTTTTGAAGTGTTTCTATAAATTATCCGACTTTTCCAGTTGCTTATATGGATAACCTATTCTTCCATAGGTATCTCTTTGGACAAGCCTGTAATAACTTCTTGTGGCACTGGGGTAACAGCTTGCATACTTGCCTTGGTTAGTCAAACTCTCTGTTTCTCTTTTGGGACGATCTTCTTGTATGTCAATGACCAGTATCCAATTTTCCATTTTATGTTGGCACAAAATGGAGATATTCAAAGTTTCTTCATATTTGTAGGGCCTCTATCGACTTGGAAAGACTGATGTTCCAGTCTATGATGGTTCGTGGACAGAATGGGGAGGACATCCAGATGCACCAGTCTCCACATCTGAACCGTAAATGCAACATGCTTTCAAAGAGTGCATCAACATATGACATTGCAAAGTTTGCCTGATCCGTTGTATCCTCGAATAATGGAACATAGATTTAAAGATAGTTATGGCACGTAAATATGTCAACAGAGGGAATGCAGAAAGAGTGGCTGTTAGTAAGAATATAGTAGGCTGGGGAAAATCAGACCTGTCTGTGCTTAAGTTACTTATAACTATTTGATCACGAGTCCAATTTTTCTGTTCTTTAATGAGCAACAAGCATGCGATGTTCATGCACCTCTTTCGCCTATGCATTTGATCATTTCGTTGAACTCCGTTTCAGACTAGCCCCAATAACGAAATGGACTATGAACGGATCAAGTAATTTTACTTTAGTTACCTTAGGTTACGTCATATGGAGCTACTCATTAAAGGATAATTTTGGTATGACATTATTATTTTGGAAGTGACGTTCTTCGGGGCCATTCTATAATGGAGATTTCTTGGCAAATATGCATATTATTGCAAAGACAAAAGAACGAATAAAATATTCTTTAAGTAATACTTAGCATGTATGTGAGGCACATCAGTCCTAGTAAAACAGTAAGTGTTTTCTTTTGCGTTTCTACTACTTCGCGTGATAGAGAATTATTTAAGATACTATACTAGTTTAACAAGTAAAAATAAGGAGTAAGGAAAAACCATTCGAAAGTGTAACGCGTATCATCCAGTTAATTATTTTAACTAACTATAAAATAAAATATTGGTAATTGTTAAAATCACTAGTCTCTTGCACGTGTATATCAAGTCAATTATATATGAAAGTATATAGTAAAAGTTCTTGTAAATAATCAATGGATCTATCATATATGCCTTTTGATAATACTTAAGAATAATACAAGCGAATACCAACATATTAGTATGATAAATTTATTTACAACACACCCTTAGTATTTAGCTAAACAAATAATAACAAAGAATTGACTTATACTTGTAGTATAGATTGCATTGATGCCTTTTTTGATTGAATAATTGTGTTCATATATAAATATAGGTAGATAATATGTGAAAACTAATAAAAATAAAAGTATTAGAACAATTATGGATTATAATGAAGACGACAAGACTACGAAACTAAAAATTTGAATGCATGCGCTATGCCGGCACAAGTTGCTTTTTATATGAAGAAAAACACAAATAGTGACATATAGATTGATTCACCAACAATAATACCCTTTTAATATATAAATACAACTTCACAAATTAAATTAATCCATAATTCTTTTTCACTAAAATAAAGACCATTAATTTTAGTTAATGAATGTTACTCTTCATTGTTTTTTTTCGTCTTTTGCTTTGTATAACTCATTTATCTTCCTCTTCAATTGTTTGCGTCAAGGTCGTCAAGTGCATATTTCTCTTGAGCAATTAAAGTTATTCCTGAATTTACAATTAGTAATTTTTTGCACGAATTTTTAAGTGGATGACTCGGTCGAGTGGTCTCAGTTGGAGATAGGATTATAATTTTCTTGTCCATCTCAACAAGAAAAGGGATTTACTCAACACAAAGGTAATTAGCATTAGAATTCTAGTTTGTTGTTTCAGAACTCCAATATACTACAAGTATTGAACAATGCTCCTCGTTTATTCATCTTAATTGATATGCTAAATCTAAAATACATAAATTAAATTAGAAAGGAACAAACGAATATTAGTGCAAGATCTTAATTGAAGAAGCAAGGTACTGTGCAGTGATTCCGTGCCTGAATTCATAACAAAAAATAAATATATTGGAGAACTAAGCACTCCAGTATATAAAGTTGAAGGTAGTTTTGATTAGATTAATTACCTCAAGCGTTAGTCGGATTGGACATAGTAAAATCGTGCGTAATCCATTGCAAATAAAAAATTTGACAGAGAAAAACGAGTTTATAGCAGCAGGAAGGATGGAAATTGAAATAATGCAAGATGATATACTTTTTTGCCCTGTCACAACAATGTGTCTTTTCGCTCACGATAGATGAAGAAACTAATAATCCCTACCTTTCAACTACAACTCTTAAAACCAAACCCAAAAGATAATATTTGTACAAGAAAAATACAGTTGATGAACTTACAAGGTATACTCAATTTTTGGTTATCCATTATATTTGCGTGTAATATTGTGGAGGACAACATGATAAATAGTGGAGTAAATTGTCAATGTCCAAATTTGAAGATGGGTAATGCAAAGGTGAAATTCAGGATCCAATATCAAGAGGTTCAAAATGAATACAATTTTAGTGCAATTTAAAGTATACTCTCATACGTAGACATATCTTGATTCAGTCAAAAGCAAGTTGTTTGGTTAAATAGGTAACACTCGCCTTTGGGTAATGTTAATTTTGGGCCAATGACTGGTACCGAGTAGTTTAGTCAGCAATAGTACCCTTTGGAGTTAGCTATTTATGATATCTTTTCCCTCACAACTAATGGATGTGAGCTGTGTCTGTTAATGAAGCATGAAACGTTGCTTGGGGCCTCTTGTAGGCGTTACGTTTTTTTTTTTTTTTTTTTTTCAATAAG
>AWOL01S0021161.1:212834-262118 GCA_000715115.1 Nicotiana otophora
GTTTTTTTTTTTTTTTTTCAATAAGTAGGATTTTAAAATAATTTAAAAAGGTATTTAAGTAATTTAAGGTTCATGTTTCTAATATAGTATAGATATAGATTTGTATTAATCAACCAGGAACATTCTTATTAAGAATAAGAAGGGTGGCGTTTGCCGCAAAGCGTAAATAATGTCTTGTGAATCCCATTTGATCGATTTTGGGACTTACAAAAGAAGGTACCTTGATTAAAAGTGCAAAATGGTATATTTGGAAACATAATAGTAATAATTGAAAGAATATTAACTTCATGTGAGTAGAGTGTGCCTTTTATGCAGAGAGTATACAGCGTTTTAGTCCTTAAGATCATACGAATAGAAACCTAATAGTGGTGGGTTGGGGGCGGGGGGATAGTCGGGTAGAGCAGAAAGAGAAATCCATGGTTGGTCATAACGTTAAATGCTAGCTTCTTTTGAAAACCAAAAGCTGCCACCGTTTAGTTAACCGCTCCCACCCTTCCAATATCTATCTATATATATATATGCCTAGTGTTACTTACATATACAAAAGAATACATACTAGTACTAGGAGATAAAACAGAATGGCTGCCGCAATGAAGGACGACAATATTACTAATGTGGAAGAAATTAGTGGTGAGGCACAAAGCAATGAAGCACCCATAACAGGAGTAGGGAATATTGACGAAATAAAGGAATTAGAACAGCAATCGGATGAAGATGACATGAAGGGTGATCATATGCGTGGAAAAGGAGATGACGACGTAAAGAAGAAGAATAAGAAGAAGGAAGCAGTAGTGGAAGAGATTATATCAAAACTTGAAAGAGGTGGTGGTCATATTCATAAGGAATTACCTAATTCTATTGACACTTCCACATCATCAGGAAAAGAAGCCAAGAATGGTGGGACGCCGCCACTAGTTAACTTTGGAGGAAAAAGAGGTCGCTCCACCTTATTACTCTTTTATCGTCTTTGGAGAGGTTACCTTGTTAACAATCCCCCTCCTCCTCCTCCTAATTAGAACTTTCTTCCCCCTTTTTTTGTCACCGCTTTTGTAGAACTCTCCCATATGCTAAAACTACATAGTTCCTCCCCATCTCCCCCCCGCTTGTTTAAACTACATTTTGTAATAATTAATGAAAGTACAACTGCTTAGTGTTTTGTGTTGTCTGTTTTTTATTGCAAAAGTTAAAAAAACAATTATATCTGATCGCGTGGCCTAATGGATAAGGCGCTCGCCTCCGGAGCGGGAGATTGTGGGTTCGAGTCCCATCGCGATCGTTGCCTGCCACATTTTCCCTTGTTATCCTTTTTTGCTGTAGAAATCTGCGCTATACATACTACTTAAAAAAAATGGAGCGGTGGTCTGGATTATTAGACAAATAAAAAGATGGCGCTATTATGCACCCATATACTTCTTCAAAAGAGTAAGCAAGAAGAGGAGAAACAAAATTTCTCCTACATTTAACTAGTTTCTAATTAAATTTCTCCAACATTTAACTAGTTTCTACGACCTCCTCTTTGCACGACTGGCAGGCATTCTACAAACGTACCCAGTCTGCTGGTCACATCCAGTAGTGAAAAATTGCCATTTTCCAGGGCTTATCTGCACCCTCTTTTTTCAATCTGACCGCTACAAATAAAAATGAAGCAGTTCTAGTTGGAGCGCTGCTTTTCTCTTACCATATATTCTCGGATAACAAGTAGTACATTGGGAAAGGGCATACCAATATATGTATGTGGGCTAACCCCCCCATAATATTCCAATATTATAGTATGTTAGGTAGGTTCGTACAAATTCAAAAGGTTAGTAGATAGCTATGAACAGGAGGACAACCACTTATATCTAAATGTATTACTGAGAGCTAGCGTACGTAGTTATCAATTGTATTTTGCGACAGTTCCAATTCCCCACTGGTAATCTGCAAGCAAACCCTTCAATCCTCTCAAACTCCTGAACCATATATATATGATAAACAATGGATAAGTATACTACAAGGAAGTAATAGGCAAATATGTGGAGGCTTGATGGGGGCTCACTATAGAATGAATCAAAAGATCTCTAGGTGCTAGATTCTTTCGGCAACACCCTAAAGCAAGTACACTTGGGGATAGTAATGATCCTTTTGTCACCTCCAGGTTGGTATCCCAAGTTGAATGCAACTAACTGAAACAGACTAGGGACAGTAGATCACATTGTAAAATGTGTTAGTAGGATCACGGTCACACGGTTTTCCATTTGCAAATTTAGATCAACAGGTAGAGTATTTTCCCTTGTAAGCCTGAAACAAAACCAGGTCTGCTTTTGCTGTATCAACCCGGAAATCTGAAACGCATCCAATAGTGAAGTGCTACTAAATGTCTTTTTTCAGAACATCATGCCTTGAGATTTTGAACCATATACATTCTTTCAAAGCTGAAGGTAGGATAGGAAGCAAACCAGAATCCTATGATTCCCAGCATACCAATTCAAATCTTTATCATCACTGTGACTGACCAGAAACAAGTGTTGGCCAACAGACAACTCAGGAGCTCCACGCCCTTGCTTAGGCAACTAATCAACATGTAAATTTTGGTAAATATAAGATCAAGGGCGACAACTTTTCAGATCAAAAGCAGCCAAAAGGAAAAGGCAAAAACTAAAAAGAAACAAAAACTCGGGTGCAGATAGCAACTCCAATCCAATAAAAGGATTTGATAACTTATACATAGTTCATTAGTAATTTCAAGTTATCAACCACAGAAGATTCTCTTGTCACAAGAGGAAGTACCTCAGTACGGAGGCCCAGAAAATACTTATTACAGTTTGATCCACCAACCTACAAGACTCTATAGATCCAAATCCTCTCTGGACTAAAATCCAGACATAAGAGCTAACAAAATGTGCACTAAAAAAAAAGGGAGCAAAGCATGAGCATTATATTGCTCAGGCATCATCTAGGGCAAGCACTCCAGGGAGTGGTTTCCCCTCGAGAAGCTCCAAGCTAGCACCCCCTCCAGTTGATATGTGGCTCATCTTCTCTGCAAGTCCTACCTTCTCAACTGCAGCTACAGAATCACCACCCCCTATGATGGTTGTCACTCCCTTTCCACTAAGCTCTGCCAGCTTCTTTGCAATAGCCTGGCAAACAAAAAGGGCATTAGATGCAATCAACCCCCATTGCCAAAGGGAAACATATACAATATCTCAAAGCATCATTAGAAATATTCAAAGGTAGAATAACAAGTCCTAAATCCTAATGGCTTAGAGCTACAGCACAGATTTGAGAAAACCTCCAAGTTATACCTCTGTTCCAGCAGCAAACTTGTCAAACTCAAACACACCCATTGGTCCATTCCAAATGACAGTCTTGGTGGTATCCAAGGTGCTGCCAAATGACTTGATTGCATCGGGTCCAATATCTAATCCCATCCAGCCATCAGGAATTTCGGATGCTGGAACAACCTAAAAGGCCAAAAAATAAAGTCAGCGAAGACCATGGCCAGCAAGTAATACAAGGTACTGCTGCAAAAAGCATTTCTCAAAGTAAAATTGACCTAATAAAGCAGTTTATACAGACGAGGAATCTAACCTTGCTGTTCGCATCAGCAGCAAACTTGTCGGCAATCACTACATCAGTGGGAAGCAATAGAGATACCCCTTTTGCCTTTGCCTTCTCCATGAGAGATGTTGCCAAATCAAGCTTGTCCTCCTCCACTAGTGATGATCCAACAGCGTACCCTTGCGCCTTGTAGAAAGTAAAGATCATTCCTCCGCCAAGCAATAACACATCAACCTTTTCCAAGAGAGACTCTATAACACCAATCTTAGATGATACTTTTGAACCACCAACAATGGCAGCAAATGGCTTCTGGGGATTTGCCACAGCTCCAACTAAATAGTCAAGTTCCTACAAGCATTGATGATGCAGAGTAAGCCACTACAACAAATATATTAAGACAACCACAATACAATAAAAGAGTTTATGTGAATATAGTAACTGCTGAATGACAATTAACCCATCCAATCATGTGCAGCACAATTGAGCTACTCTCAAATTCTTTATTCTTCCTAGAAATATGCATAATAAATATTTTTTCCTCTATTTGACAGCCTGAAATCTTAGATTAGTACCTTTTGCATAAGGAATCCAGCAACAGCTGGTTTCAAGTACTTAGCAACCCCTTCTGTGGAAGCATGGGCTCTATGAGCAGTCCCAAATGCATCATTGACGTACAAATCTGCAAGAGATGCCAATTTCTTGGCAAATTCGGGCTCATTCTTCTCCTCTTCTTTATAGAATCTGACATTCTCTAGCAGCAGAACTCCTCCTTCCGGTATTTCAGCGACCGATTTCTCAACTTCTGGACCAATTGAATCATTTGCTATCTTGACCTGAGTAAAATTAGCACATAATAACCTTTTTAAATAGGACTAGAAAAATTTAGTCAACAGAGAATAAAAAGAGAACAGCATACAGACCTCAACTCCCAATAGTTCTGAAAGTCTAGGCACAAGCGGCTTTAAGCTGTACTTTGGAGTAACACCTTTAGGGCGACCCTAAAACCAACAACAGACAATCAGAAAACACAGAGAGAACAAGAGAAAACACAGGAAAAAGATTATTCAGAAGGAGAAGATTGTACAGAATGGTTCATCAGCTATGCAAAGATTATGAGTAACAAAGCCTAATAGAACTTTCAACCAGTGAAAATTCCAGAGTTGACAAATAATAGTTAGTTTCTCAAACCAAAGATCTCGGCACAAAGAGAAGTAAAGCTAGTTTCTAGAAACTCTGAAGCTATTAAAATCTCCTTATCCCAAGACGACAGATCTCCTCAGAATCATTTACGCCTGGTATTGTGCTGTGCAGCATCTCTCCTCTATATGGATGTTTACAGTTCCAATTTGGATACTCGAGAGAACTCTCCCCCTCCTTCCGACTTGTGCTCCATTTCAACTTCAAACGTTCTTGAGCTTACACGTCTAACTGCCAAAATATGAATATACCCACCAAAGATTGACAACCAAGAAGAAAGCGGGAAAACCAGGGTGTGCTCTAGCAGTCAATGAAGTTGGAATGCCCATGGGAGATGGGGGTTCAAACTTCAGCAAACGCAAAAAAGCTAGATAATTCCTTCTCATCCAGGTATATCCCAGGTATCTGGTGGACTAGTCCAAGTGCATGCAAACTGGCCGAGACACCACCATCTCCCCAGATGCTGATTTAGCCAGAGTTTTAGCTTCTTACCCCTACCTCACATATGCTCTTCCTTTTTTCCCACACCTAATAGCTACTACATTTGGAAAAAGAGTTTAAGTTCTATGTACTATCGATGTAAAAAATATTTACACAATCAGTTCATTTGAAAGATAATTGCATGTAATTCTATTCAATAGCGTTGATTGGTAATCCAGAACAAATGGTAAGTGACCTGTTATAACAGGTTAATTGCACTGACGGCGTAAAGAAAAAAAATCATTTCATTATCCGTGTATACAACTTAAATCCTTGAAAAAGTAGAAAACCACAGCAGAACCAGCAGTTCTAAGCACACGATGAAAATCCACAAGCGCAGAACAAACACATGTATATATTTAAACTTAAGGTCACAAACAAAATCAGTGCTGCAATGATCTAGGACTTGACAAAGAAAAGAAATCGATATAAGAAAGACAGCAAACACGTTCAGATCATAGCCAAGGACTTTAACTAAATAAGACAGACCGAATCTATAGCACGTAAGCGTAAATAGGCAAGATTCAAGGGGGAAAAGTAAAGCTTACAAGATGAGAGGCAAGAATGACATGAGAACCGTGTTGCATCAAGTACTTGATGGTAGGTACAGCGGCTCTGATTCTGGTGTCATCAGTGATGTTAAAGTTTTCATCCAATGGAACGTTCAGATCAACTCTCACGAATACTCTCTTCCCCTTCAGATCTGCTTCTTTCAGTGATCCCACGCTCTTCTTCACCGCCATTTCTCTATCTGAAACCCAAAAATTAAAAACATCAGACAACCCTTCAATACTTGATACGATGAACATCAAACAAGTAGAGTTGAGGACTCACAGTTTTTGTCGTCGGAAAAATCGATACGATGAACGGAACGATGTCTGTGACTAATTGGAAGGATCGAGGAGCTTATAAATAAGGAAAGTCCTGGGATTGGTGCGCGTTCTTCGCACTCGCTTTCCTTTTCGTGGCGCACATTGTTTATGCATTATTATGGGCTTGGGCCACGCCACCACTAATTTGGGTTCCTAAACACCCACTGATCCACCAAATAAATGAAAAAGAAACTCTAAAATAAGTAGTTATGACTTCAAATCTCTCTTTTTTCTATTGATTTGTGCAATATGCAATATATTATATATGTACTCCATTTGTTTTGGTTGTGTTATCGAGAATGAAGCATGAAACGCCAAAGGCATATTTATTAGAATTATTAGAATATTCTTTGAAAGCTTGATCCCTTCCAAAAATAAATGTAGTAACTCCTCCTCATTTCCAAATTAGATGTCGACACCGAGTCATGTTATTAGTGAACTCAAGAACTCACCTCTCTCAAAAATCAAAGTGAATCTTAAATTCCTACTCAAAGAATGTAATTAAGATTGTGATCACGCTCAACTATGTCTTATAACTATGTGTTATAAGAAGAAATAAATGGTCGCTACAAATATAATTTGGTCGAAGAGTCCGGAGTCGAATCCCACAGAAAATTAAGGTTTAGCTACAACTGTTCACTATCATAAAGAGACAAGTTCGAATAATTTTCTGAGTTATAAAGATTAAGGTTTTTATTTCTAACTGATTAACTAACAACTATTAAACTAGTAAAATTATTAACTAAAGACACTAAGGGTTGGAGACAAGATTGGAAAAGCTTAGAGTTACGATTTCTCTAATTGTCGGAATCCTTTCTGCTACATCTCCTATAATTTCGCCTAAGTATTATCTATTGACCGTAAGCACTCGACTTATTGTAATTCTTTCTCGAGCAACTACAATAATATATAAGTCATATTCTCTCGAATTACGCTAACTCGCATTTTAAGATATAAATGCACTTTTCTTGTTTCCATTGATTCCACTCAAAAGTTGCCCTAAGTTTCCTCATTACTTATTTCTAACGCTCTTTTACAATTCAATTAGTGCTTTAAGAGGTAAAATGATCAAAATAATTCAATTAAGAACAAAAGGTATAGACTTGTAATGTGGGTGCCAAAGGAAAGACTTATAGGCTCAAAAGGGTTAACCATGGATGATTTTATTTGTAAAAACAACAAAGCTCAACAAAAGGTCAAAGAAGGGTTAAAGTTATTTTTTTCAAACCGAGCAATACCTAAGATTTTATTTCAAATCACATTCTGGACAAGTTCTAGATGCAAATGCAAAACATGGACTATACAAGAATCTCACCACACATGGCTCACTAACGACGGTCTCATTCTGACCTCAATCAAAGCAAGTATTCACAGAGCCAAGAGATATTAAGCATAAAACATAAAGTGAATATAAATCGAAAAAATGAGTCATAGGATGTGACGACCCAAAAACTCACTGTAAGTCGTGATGGCGTCAAACGCTACCATTAGGCAAGCTAACAATCAAATCAACACGTCAATAGTTAATCCAAAATGCATTTCGAAATAATTAAAGAAATAAAGGGTGGAAATCGTTCGCTTTTATAGGAAATATAGCTGTTATTATTTTAAATATTCGAATGAGGCCAAAATATAAACCAGGAAATTATAGTGGAATACAACCAAGAGCAAAATCTGGATCACCAAAATCCGGTGTCACAAGTGCATGAACATCTACTGGAAAGTAAATACTACTACAATATCTGTTGGGAATATAAAATAGACAGGATAAAGTAAATGAATGAGACAGGAACTCCGTGTGATGCAGATTGTAACGTGGAATGCAGCTCACCACAAAGTTTCCTCAGCAGTTGCGCTTATGCGCCAAGATAACCACCAAATGTACTTGTCTCAATACATGCACAAGTAGTGCAGAAGTATAGTATAAGTACGTAAATTAATGCATACCCAATAAGTAACTAGCCTAACCTTGAAGAAATAGTGATGAGAGATCGACATCGACACCTACTAGTGGTCCAATAACTAAAGTACAATAAAAGTAGATAGGTATGAGGCATGGCAGGCAAGAGCAACGAAACATATATATGTGCATAACCCGATCTTCAACAGAAAAATAAATACGAAGCCCTCAATAACCGGATACTATCCCGAATGGAATACATAATGGTCAACACCAGCTAAAATGTCACATATCAAGTCAGAAATTCTCATAGGTACACTGACTCCTTATCAAATATTACGCACGATTCTACTGAGGCAAACGACCCGATCCCAAAATGGTATTGTTGAGGCGTTCAGCCCGATCCTATAGGAATAGTGAAACTTGACGGTTCACTGGCCCCACTCACGAATATATGTTTTGAGTTATGAAATTCAAGAGAATTTTGGAAAATTTCGTACAATACGGGAGAAATCTATAAAAGGAAGTATAATTTTTCAATACTAATCAAGTAGCTCGCCAAGTATCTAAAATAGCAAGTCTGAAACCTTATGCAACTCTAGTCTCAAGAAAAAATGTAAATTAAAATATTTAAACATGCAAGAATGACTTAAATAATACAATTAAAGCCCAGCTTGAGTCTAAGTCTACCCGGACATAATCAGGAATTTTAGCATATGTGCGGACACTCAGAACCTCATACGTGCGTAGCTCCCAAAACACGTAGCACATAACAAATATAGCATATACGAGGTAAATTCCCCTCACAGGGTTAGACATGAGACTTACCTCGCTTTGAAATATGATAATCGGCTCCAACGCCTCTCTAACACCTCAAACCAATGCCAAACGATTCGAAACTAGTCAAAGAACGTGCAAACCATCATATTATACCCAAAGACTCGTAATTTAATAATTAGAAATAATTCTTAACTCCACACGAAAAGTCAACAAAGTCTACCCCGGGCCCACATGTCAGGATTCCAAAATATTTCGAATATAATTATTACCCATAGCACCATGAACTCCAATATATAATTTATTCTCAATTCTATGTTCACTTTCGTAGTCAAAATTCAAATATAACATGTCTAGGTTTTCTTTCAAAATTTCACAATTTCTATCAATTTTCATGTTCAAATCCATACATAATCAATGTATTTAACTTACACTAGGTAGGAATCACTTATCTTGTGGTAGGTGATGAAAATGCACCTTGAAAATCACCCCAAAATCGGCTCCAAATGAGAAAATAAGATAAAAATAAGCTAAGTCCATATTTTTATTCTTATACACTGCCTAGTTGCCCTTTTTCACGATCGCGGAAACACCCTCGCGATCGGGAAGGTCAAATCAGCCTCGCCCAGAAATTACTCTACGGTAACGCGAGGACTTTCAAGCGATCGCGAAGCTCAGCCTGCCAAGCCTACATGAACGCGAGCCCAACTCCGCGAACGCGAAGTCCAAAACCTTCAAACTTCAGAAAATACCTTTTGCGATCGCGAAACCAACCACGTGACCGCGATGAGAAACCCTTCAAACCAGGCCAGCCACACCAACACATCTTTTCGCAATCCTCACCATGCGAATACAAAGCACAACCTGATCAAACACCGCGATTGTGAACCACCAACCAAGATCGCAAAGAACACTTTCTTCCCAGCTTCCCACAGCACTACGCGATCATGATCCCTTCTACGCGATCACTATGCACACCACAAACACCAAAAAACAACAACTTCAAATTAAAGGGGATTGGTCTGAAACCACCCTAAAATACACCCGGGGCCCCTGAGACCAATCATACCACAAGTCCCCATTCCTTATCCAAACTTATCTAAAGGCTCGAAATGCCATGAATAATATCAAAATCATGAATTGACGATTAAAATCCTTCTTTTAACTTTCAAATCTTCAAACTTCGCCGAACGCGTCTGAATCACGCTTAGACATTCCAGATCATGACCAAACTTCACACACTATTTCCAACCAATTTAATGAACCTATCCAAGGTCCCGGGATACCACCCGAAGTCCGATAACACCAAAGACCATTCTAAGTCAAATTTAGTAAGTTTCCAAACCTTCAAAATGCAAACTTTCAACAATAAGCGTTGAAACGCTCTCGGACTGTCCGATACTCAACCCGAACATATGCCCAAGTCCGAAATCACCTTACGGAATAGGAACCTTCAAATCCTTGTTCCGAGATTGTTTACTCAAAAGTCAAAACTTGGTCAATTCTTCCAACTTAAAGCTTCCAAATTGAGAATCATTCTTCCAAATTAACTCTAAACTTCCCAAAAAGCAAAAGCCGACTACACGTGCAAGTCATAATACATAAAGTGAAGCTAATCAAGGTCTCAAACGGCCGAACGATATGCTAGAGCTCAAAATGACCGATCGGTTCGTTACATTCTCCCCCACTTAAACATATGTTTGTCCTCGAACGTGCCAAGAATCGTTCCAAAGTTGCCAAAATCACTATATAACTCATTGTGCACCTACGCGTTCCATCACAATTCATATGAGCACATTAGCACAACCCAGACAAAAGATCCTTCCTGATACCTTATCCCACAAGCCTTAGAACCAAACTCCTACATCCGAAATTTCCTATAAGATCCAGATTCTTGCATACATACACTATATCAATATCCACAAGTTGTACCAAAACATACATATACACCCAAGTCGTAACCACACGACACACCGCATAATTTATATGGCCATAATAATATCTTCCAACTGTATTAGCTTCAATTTCCAAACACGGTACCAGTAATATATCTCATGACACATAAAAGTCATATTCCAAACCTCGCAATACTGCAATGATGAAAGAGAGGTGAAAACTCTCATAACCACCCATCAAATCAATAAATCATGGAGTTATTCCTTTCGACAAGAACCATTACCGCATTCTGAACTGATTAGCGGCATTCTCCCTTCAAACATACATTATACAAATCTGTTTGCGTTGACTACAGGTCTAACAACCTCGTCTCCCCCAGGACAAGCAGCTCGGAAATAAGCCACATTGAACACCATCTAAAATCTCATACGACACCATCAATGCGCCAACAAGCCACAACTCGAATATGACCAATAAGGAAAGAGAACCCGAGTACATAACTATCCATCCCGCATAACGAATAAAACAACCAAATAAATGCTATGAACCTTTCCCACAGATGAGAAGCTAAACACATAAAATAAATATAAGAAACCATACCCACCATCTCACCGTTGCGGCGTGTAACCCGATCCACACATGATACCGTTGAGGCATGCAACCCGATCCAAGTATCTTACCCGTGGCGGCGTTCCATCCGATCCACACATAACAATCAACAAAGGGATACCCATCGAGCCAAAATGCTCATACTCACTAGACACACGTATATTAACCATAAGCACGCCAAGTGCATTAACATAACCCCGGGGAGACGGATAGCATCATGTGCTACAAAGGGCCAAGCACAACTAAGGTACAATAAACAACTACAAATCTCGGGAGCCATCTCGCTCATATAACACCATAAGTCTTTACAGGACCACGAGACACATGTGAATAATCAAGCCACCTCACAACCTGCATAGCATAAAAGAGTAATACATGGAATAGATGATGACATGAATAACACCCAACACACCCGAAGACTCATTCATAAGCAATATTATGCTGAATAAGCATATATGATCTAGTGTAGAATATACATTCACATTAGGCCTACCAACTCAAAGCCGATTTCGATCATCCCAAAATGGGTCAATAACCTTCCAAAGATCCACAATGACTATATCCATGACATATATGATCAACCGTCAAATTCGAGACAAACTTTCATAGTATGCAACCAAAGTAATGGTGCGTCTCTTAGCCATAAGCTCTCCAATCTGCTACAACACCGAAATCTATTTACCTAATTTCAATCTCTACCACTTAAATAATTGACATGTCACACCTACAAAATCATTATAAGGGAGATACTCCCACAGCCTTCCGCACATGGTAATATGCGACACTAAAATAACGCCAGTATACTCTAAACATCTAAAATCTTCCTCCGCTATTCCGAGCTAGTGACATTCCTATCAAAACTGAACTGCAACCTTGATCCTTCAATCCCAACTCCATAACTCTCACTACAACTATCATGATGTTATGCAAGAGTACAAGAATTTCATCCTAACCCTAAACCACTAATAGAATAAACACTTTATCGGCTAGAAACCTTTCGCTTAACTCAGTCAAGAAGAAAGAATCATAACACCCAACAAACTTCCCATAATCGCAGAAGACACAAACCTCAAGTTGTGTCCTAAACCGACATAACTCTTTCGGGACCCATTTGCACATAACCAAATCATCAGGATTAAATCCCTCCAAATCAACCAAATTATGGAGACTGCCAAGCCCGCAAGTATAGCCACGAAATGCCCGTATAGCCTTATCACATCGAAGAAACCGATCATTTCCTTTACCATGCCAATCCAAACCACTACTAAAGTGACTTAACTCCTCAATTTTCCCTTGACTTACCTTCAAAATTAATACCTCTCCTTTCCAGTGCACAATGGACCTCAATCGACACTCATCCCGAGTGACCCCAAACAGCAAAACCACATTACCTCAATACCCATAAGCCATTTTATACTCTCCTTATGTACTCAATAGTATCTCCAACTGATACACCCATTTTGAAAAGATCTTCTGCGAATCTGAAGCTATTATTTCCATATTTCTAACATTGTACCGTAGACTCGGTGATATTCATAGAATATTCCACGTCTCTTTAACATTTCTCTGTAAAACTAATTTCTTAGCCACATGACGAACCCGAAAATCCTTAGGCACCACACTTTAATTCTTGAACCCACTAGAACCATTGTTGAGAATTGCCCAATCTAACCTGGTCCCGAATATATAGCTAACAACTAGTGCTCCTCTAGCACACAAATACTCCAAAAGAAGCAATCGAATGAACCCATTCCCTTGCACATCACCTTCACAAAGAAATATCAAATCTGGGTCATTTCACAACCTTCACATATCAATAAGGTGAAATGTAGCACACATCCATCAAATTCCTTGCTCGAATCATCCCTGATGTTCTCTTCCTCGGTCTTAACTAATCCACTAACGTACTGATAACAAGAAACTGCAAAGACACATAACCACATGATCCAATCATCGACGGTGGGCTCCCCCCACTTGGTTTTAAGCCACAATCGCAAAATTCCAAGGACTCATAATAACTTCTCCTCCTAGCTACCATGATCTCACACTGTTACTCAGCTAAATTTTACATAGGCTCTTGTTGCACTAATCATAACACATCCCAAATAATCAACCACAAGCACAAACTCAACCTCCTGACATATCACGCCCAGCCTAGGGCTGCGACAGATAACCATCACTAAGTGTCGATCATCACTAAGATTGTTGATAATCTACTAATCACGAATATAAATAGATAAACTGAACAAGTATAAGCATGGCTGATTAGAATTGTAAAATCTGGAAAGCCGATAAGGCTAACACAAGCTAACATATAAAATTATACTAACTGCACAGGTGCATATCTACAAGCCTCTAGGAGTGCTGAACTGAACAAGTACTAGACGGAACAGGGCCCCGCTATACCCAAACTAGCTGACTGTACACATACCAAAGGATAAGTAACTCTGGGAGTAAGCGGAGTGACTCCAACAACTGATGGATGGCCTACTGATGTGGCTCAAGCGTTGATCTATTTGTACCTACGCGGTATGAAACGCAGCGCCCCGAAAGGTATGCGAGTACGATATGTACAAAGTATGTAGGGTGGAAAGCATATGTAAAGCATACTAAAACATGAATGTAAGCTGGAAATCTGAATATATGTTGAAAGCTAAACAAGAGTCTGAACTAGCAGTTGCTTTAGAACTGAACCGAAGTTTAAGCTGAAACTGTGCTGAAACTGAACTACTATTTAATTTGGTACCTGTTTGGCGTTATGGGATATATCCCCCCAATCAGGTAACTGTATATCTGAACTAGCCTCATGTATAGTTATGCAATGCAAACTGTAGCTATGTACGCGTATATAACATGCCTGACTGGTGTTATGGGATATATCCCCCAGCAGGTAAGTATATAAGGCACAACTGGTGTTATGGGCTATTTCCCCCAGCATATAATCAATTGGCCTCGGTAGCGTTATGGGCTATCTCCCCCCAACATATAATCAATAGGCCTCACTAGTGTTATGGGCTATACACCTCAGCTTAATCAATGTAAGCATGTATGAGGCATAACACATGTGTCATATGGACTCAAGAGATCATGAAGGAAACCATAAACGGAATCACAAACGTAATCTGACGTTCGTCGTCCATAAGTTCGACGGAGGAGCCTATCCGCATTTTAGGGAGAAACTGAGTATGTACATGAGATACTAAGGTTAATTAACTCATTAGGATCCCTCTATAATCAATTTAGAACCAAGGAACTCAAGATTTGTCCAATTCTTCGAATTTCCAAAAATTTCGGCAGAGTTTTTCCTAAAACTGGATGATCCCCAAAACTAATAGCAAGCACCACAATGTAAACGGGAATGGATACCCATCCAAGATGATAAAATCACACTAAAGGAGATCCATTTATCTACAATAGTGTCAAACGATCGACAAAATAGAATTGTGAATGTAATGTCGACTCATAGTGACTAACTCGTGACATGAAAGTCCATATATGATTTAGGAATAATCTAAGCATCAACACATTACATGTAAGCTTATATAGTATTAAATTAATCTATTAATATCATATGGGGGTTAGATATACATAGAAACATCAAAGGAATGGAACAAACGGAAGTATGGATGGCATAGGCCAAATTGGCGATTTTCCCTTTTGTTTTTGTTATGTTTTGAGTTCCAACCTAAACTAATTTCCTCCATAATTCACATATGGAATTGAATAATATACAAGGATAAAATAAATGCTGATATTTCCCTTGAAAACCCCTTAACATATCAAGAAAACAAATCCTAGAACATAGCTAAACCAAATCATGCCGAAAACGAAACGAAAATCCTACATACCTCTTGTGTTCTTGCTTCCAAACCTTGTTACCTTTGATCCACACCCTTTCTTATGCTTGTATAGCTAAATTACAGAGGTTAAAAGCTTCCTTACCCACGAAGATCTTTCCAAACCTCGAGATATAATGATAAAGACGGACGACAAAGTCTTACCTATGTAGTAAGCATCGCGTTGATGTGTTCGCCTCTTGATTTTGAGTTGCGGATGATGCAATTGCTTCAAAACCCTAGGGATGTGTTTAGTATGTCTAGAGAGCATTTTTAGGTCTGATTTGGGTCTAAATAAGGCTTATAGATGAAGTCCACAACTTTATATAGCAAGATAATTCTCAACCGACCTTGTGGATCCCAAAGGGAGCTGAGTGCGCAGTCTTGCAAATATGCGAGTATTTCTCTACTCCAATATTGCATTGACAAATGGTTTAATGCGTTGGAAACTAGACTCGTAGATCTTTAATTTGGTGGGTGGATAACCCTGTAATTCCAAGTATATTGAGATAATAACTCAGTAATATTAGACCTAAAGTTTAAGTAAAATTATGAACGTAACTTGCGACAACTTTTGTCGACTTTTGTTTCATAACTCGTTTGACTTCAAAACATAACACACGACTATAATACGACTAAAATACCTCATAAAAGCACCTACTTATTGTCACGCCCCATTTTCTCGTGAAAGCGGGCTTCAACGTGTGACAACTCTTTTAAATGGCTATTAAAAGAGAAGAATCGCCAGCTAACGATTCTAAGGTACGTTAGGGCACCTATGTGCAAATAATTCTGTTTTAACTAGTCTGCGTCACCAAAGATCGGGTAAGGGATCAAATTACTTCAAATAGAAGGTGTTAGGCACTCTTCGAGGTCCACAACTGTGGGTCCCGACCCAACTTTAAACTATGTGGATTATGCGATTAAACTAGACGAGCATATAAGTAAAAAAAATGAAAGTTGAAAGTCCTGTTATAATGTAAACCAGTGTAAGAAAAGAATTATTAAACTATACGAATAATTGATACAAGTTTTAAAGATCATAAAGACTACAACGGCGTTGGTCTATGTTTAACGACTAAATCCTTTAGCAAGCATATAAGGAAAGTGAGGGGGGGGGGGTCCTAAGTTTTTTAGCCTAAAGGATCACCCCGTGCAATATAAATAATACTCCGCAACTCCCTTTAGGTAAGAGTTGCTAATATTATTCAGCAAGCACAGATTATCATCTCCTGCTACTCGATTACTATGTTGAAGTTGTTTACTTAAAGGCGTCCTAATTCATTTCTAAGTCGTACCCTATGCGTGCACTACCCGTCTCATGCCTATGGTCCATGAGGATTTGGACCTACTACTTGGTAGTTCTAGACTCAACTCAGGTGATAAAATAATAAAGCAAGGCAACAATCAAAAACAGATAGGACTGCATATAATTGTAATAAAAGGCCCAAGTAACCTCCACACATAAACATGAAAGCACGCAGACTGATTTCGGGTTAGGCAGTAGACGATATTAAGATGTGTTGGAATCGTTAAGTCCTATAGGCATGATTTCTATGTGATTATGGATCCCAATATTATACAGATAGTGCTGCAGACTAACATATGGGCAGATTCGAATATTGCAAGTCCTATAGACATGATATATAATCATTTTGCGTAAATAGGCAGTGAAAACAATCTCATAATTCTAAATTACTAGTGCTGATTTTATAGATATGCGTCTTAGGCAGGTGATAGTATCCTATAGGCAGGATTTCTAATGGTTGGTAATTGAAATTGGTTCTATGATAGTTTATCCCTATAAGTGTGTCATCTAAGTATGGCAATAAGACAAAGTAACAAAAATAGTTGATTAAGATCTTATAGTCATGACATCTAGATGGGCGGCATACTAAAAGCAATAGAAGCGATTGACCGATGGATTAGTTGGAGTCTTATAGGCATGGTATCTAAATCAACTAAGCATATGTATTACATCCTATAAGCATGCTGTCTAAATGGACAATAATAACATAGAAGAAAGTATGGAAAGTATTTAGACTAATGTATTTGAGCAGTATACAAATGAGGCATGCATGATTTCTATAGACATGATTTCTATTAGTGCGACATACCAAACAAAATAACAAACAAGGCATGCTGAACGAAATAACAAATATAACACACAGACTCTATAGGCAGGTTTTCTACCCTTTCATGCAAATATTAGAATACCCCAGCCCCTTTCATTAATCTTCCCATCATTCGTTATTAAAGATTATTACATGTCCAAATAGGATAATAAAATAGTTACAGACTTAATAGGGCAGCTACAGGCACAAATACATCAAATACAGGATACCCAAGGCTGCTTTTGGGTCTTCAACTGAGCCTGGAACCTTAGGTGATGAACATGTCACACTCCACGCGGCTATTAATACGTTTATATTTTGAGTACCAAACTGGTCCAACAACTAGGCCCAAACCTTAAGGCGATTGCCTTGCTTACCCATGGAATACTAAATAGCCATAGCAACACAAGTGACAAGCTTGGTACTAGGCCAGCCAAACAAACTTTAAGACTTAGGATTTTCATCTTTAATGGTATAACTAACACAGAGAGAGCAGGGATTTACAGACAAAGACATGCAAATAAGGCTATACAAAATCCTTTACAGGCACATAAGGTATAAACAAAACAAGTTTCCAATGACAGGTCTGAACATCATAAGTTAGCAAACTATGCCAGATAGAGTTTCAAAGCAAAGCATAGTCCAAAATTAGCCTAAATGAATTTAGACAATTACCATGAGAATCTAGCAAAGTCATAGACAGGAATAAGTGGATGGCAGTTTTCACATGAATGTTTTTTAACGTGAGAGCCTAAGGAGAATGTGATCACAAATAGCATAGCAACATGCTAGTGGGCATAGTTTACAATAGTTGGAAGCGTATCACTTAGTTGAACATGAGACTTAATATATTGCGTATCAATCCTAGTATAAAGGTTCAAAAACAATACCAGAACTCATGATAAGTGAAGATATTTCAACTCCAGATTAACATGACATGCAAGCACTAGGTCTTAACCACATATAGGGGAAGAGGTAGATATTGAATCTCATCCTAGAAAAGTGTTAGGCAATATTAACGAGCACATGAGTGAACAAATCAGGGAGCACACATTAAATAGGGGAAAACATGCTTAGTTAATAACATGATCAAGAACTAACTCTTAGGGAAGCACTAAGTTATACATGAACGATTCAACAGGAGTCAGAACACATATCGGGCATCAGTTATCACGACAATGTAGAACAAGGAAAGAAACCAAACTCAGATTAAACGACAATAACAATCACTCGAACACAGGCATTAGCAAGCAAACCCAAACAGGCAGAATCAAAATAGTAGGCTGAACTGCCAGGAGGCATGGAGTCTCAAAAAGAACTTCAAAAACATATAATGGAATGTTGATTCATACAAATTCTTAGAGACATAGATGTGTAGAATATGAATACAAATAGAGGGAAAAGAAAATTTCAAAAGTCATAGATATATTACCAGTTATAGGAGAACAAGTAAACAAGAAGGGTGATTTCAGCAATACTTCAGTGTTAATAGCAAGCGCACAATAATACCTCCAAACTCCCAGTGCGTCAGAGTTCCTAAGAGTTTCAAGTGAACCCCGGGCAGTGCTCGCACTGAGAAAAAGTAACAATTGAATTTCCGATGGCCTTGCCTTTCAGCCGGCCAAGGTCTCAAATTTCAGAATAGTATAGAATGAGAGAATAAGAGAGTTACAGTAGTTAATTTCAGTGACTAAGGTCCTTTTTTGGGGAATTAGGGGAGGGTTTATATAGTATTGAAATTGAATGAACAAACAAGGAAAATAATCAATTAAGCACAAATAAGGAAAGGAAATATCACATGCAAAATCAGAATCAATAGAGGAGATGTAGAATCTCAAACCGTAATTGGGTTCAAATGCTTGAAAATTGAATCCGAGGTGCAAATCTCTCCTTGTTGAGCGTATATAGACAGAATCATCATCCAAATTCCTAGAATCGAGTCTGTCTGACCCGTTTTGTAGAGGATACTTTCCAAAATCAAGCAAGTACTTAGGTGATACCATAAAGAAGCAACTAGTAGCGAAGCAACATAATATGGCAAGCAAATAATGGGTGAATCCCATTGTTAACGGGATTAAGAGAGGGATTGGAAAGGGCGGCGATTTGGGTTCTTCAGAGAAAGGGGAAGGTTCTAGGGATTTTAGGGGCGGCGGTTGGATAAAAATGGGTTAGGGTTTTTGGATGAGGGAATATATAGAGATGGGTAGGCTTATTATGGGCCGTTGATCATTTGAGATCAACGACCAGGATCAAAAGGGAAGCGGGGTGGGTTATGTTAGCGGGTCCCGACCTGGTTGAAATAAAAGGGATCGTTTGGTTTGGGTTGGGGTGTTTATTGGGCTAAGGTGAGGGGTGTTTGGGCCACTAATGTGGTCCGAAAATAACTCACAATTGGGCTACAAACTAAAATACACGAAAATTGTTAATACAATATTTTACAAAAATAATTAATAGATAATAAAATATTACTTGTGCAATAAAATGATTGAAAATAATGACTTAACACTAGAAAAATATAATGCTATTTTAGCACAAATTATATAAGAAATGTAATTATGCATGAATATAGGCTATTACCACAAAATTATGTAAATAGCTTAAAAATACAAATATAATTACATAAAAACAAATTCTGAAACATATATGTTGATGCAAATAATAACTTTGGGTAATTAAATCATCACAAAATAAATTAAGGTGTAATTAATAAATATTAATTTTAAAGCTTTAAAAATTATGGAAAATTATAGAAAATGCTCATATGACTCTTGTAGACTAAGTAATGATGCAAATATGATATCTTGAAAGTATATATACTATTTGAAAAAACTATGAGGACAAAATTGGGTAACAACAATTGTCCATCTTTACCCTGGTTCTTGAGTTGCCTACATATCCCTGGTGTTACGGGAATTAGGCCATGTGTAGTTCTAGATCCAATGGCAAGCGAAACTGATGGAGTTGTTATAAGAGTGGTCGTATATTTCGAAAAAGGTTCTTTTGGGTAGGATAGTGTCGTAGGTAACAAATATTTAGGTGGGGTCATGAATGCGAATTTGGGCATTACAGGTGTATCACAAGGAAGACATTTGATCGGTTATAGAGTAAAAGGTAGTCAATTACTGGTCATCGGTTAAATTTGAGGTAGTCAAAGGATGTGAACGTTGCGAACGAAAATCAGAGCGAAGATTGCTCCTGTTTGTAGAACGGTTACCTCCCGAGTTACCTGCAAAACTTAAAACATGGTGCATGCGAATATATATGGGTTATTGTGAAAATTTAAACATGATACACATTCCCTTTGGACCATGAAGGTTGTCTTTGGACGATGAGGATGATATGCATAGACCATGGCATCCTGGGCCATGAAGCGTATGATAAGGGATTCACAGGCCATGAAATGGTGTCCTTGGGCTATGAGGATTATGCCTCTAAACTATGACTCCTTTGAATAATGATGTGCCATTTCGAGGGATCCTCAGGCCATGGAATGATGTCTTCAGGCTATGAGGATGGTGCCTTTGGACTATGACGCCTTCGGATAATGTGGTGGCGTTTCAGCTCATGAAATGCAAAGATGTGGCGATATCTATCATTTGATAGAGGAAATATGTGATGCTTAGTCATATGTGAGGATGAGGTAAGACACGGCTTAGTCTTGTATGAGATGAGGGCAGTGCTTAGCCCTATACGAAGAAAGGAGATAGTGCTTAGTCTTATGCAAGGAGAGGCAATGTTTAGCCTTATGCAATGGTGAGCGCAGTGTTTAGCCCTATGCAAAAGAGTGGAGACAATGCTTAGTCTCATGCAAGTAAAGGAGACAGTGCTTAGTCTCTGGCAAGGAAAGGCAATGCTTAGTCTTATGCGATAATGGAGGCAATGCTTAGCCTCATACAAGGGATGAAGACAGTATTTAGTCTCATGCAAAGAAAGGCAGTGCTTAGCCTTATGCAGTAATGGAGGCAATGCTTAGCCTCATTCAAGGTATGGAGGCAATGCTTAGCCTTATACAACAATGGAGGCACTGCTTAGCCTCATGCAGGTGATAGAGACAGTGTTTAGTCTCATGCAAAGAAAGGCAATGCTTAGCCTCATACAATAATGGAGGCAATGCTTAGCCTCATGCAAGGAAAGGAGGTAGTGCTTAGCCTTATGCAATGTAGCAGGGACAATGTTTAGTCTCGTGTAAAGAGAGGCAATATTTAGCCTTATGCGATAATGGAGGCAATGCTTAGCCTCATGCAAGGAATGGAGACAATGTTTAGTCTCATGCAAAGAAAGGCAGTGCTTAGCCTTATGCAATGATAAGGACATTGCTTAGCCCTATGCGAAGAACAATGACTAAATGTGAGAGGATAAAGCATTTCTTATCTTGATGTGTTTGCGTTTGGAAACTTTGTCGTTATGAAGATATTAATCATGTTGTGTGTATATATTTGTGGATTCTCCTGTTATGTACATTGTGCCTGTATTCAAAGAAAAATTGTGAGTTTTGTGGGGGACGGTTGGTTTGTGCATTCAAAGAAACAAATTTTCGAAAAACATGCATGTATTTGACAAATTATTTTCAGAAATGTAGTTGTTTGAAATATGTGATAATGCACGAAATCAAATAATTTGGATGAACTGGTGACTGTGACGCATTTTGAGACATCGTAACCTCCTTGCCTTAGAATTTTGAAGGTCCTCCTCAAAATTCTGGCCCAGTTTAAATGCTTACTTCTAGCAACACATTCCTTGGCTGTTTCAATCGTGATGAAATCAGGCAAACTCGAGATCTTGCCCCAGTTTCTGAACATGGGGGAAATGAAGATTTTATTATGATGTGACCGAACCCACATGGCTACCTACGTATCCCCTCTTAAACGGGAATCAGGTCAAGCATAGTTTAGTTACATCAAATAGAAAATGCGAACAATCTTAAACATAGTATCTCTTGACTGCATCTGAATTGATAGGTTTCGGTCAAATCTCTCCATCTATTTATGCAAGTATAAGTTCTCCTCCTGTCGATACCCGGTGAACCATGTAAGGGCCCTGCCAGTTGGGTGAGAATTTCCCCTTAGCTTCATCTTGATGCGGGAAGATTCGCTTTAGGACCAATTGCCTCGGTGTGAATTGCCTTGATCTGACCTTTTTGTTGAAAGCTCTTGCCATTCTGTTCTGGTAGAGTTGACAGTGACAACCGCATTCATTCTTTTTCCATCAATGAGAGCTAGTTGTTCATACCGGCTTCATACCCATTCTGCATCGCTGAGCTCAGCTTCTTGTATGACTCTTAAAGAAGGGATTTCCACTTCGGCGGGAATAACAGCTTCAGTACCATAAACCAATAGGTAGGGAGTTTCCCCAGTTGATGTGCGAACTGTGGTACGATAAGCAAGTAAAGCGAATGGGAGGTTCTCGTGCCATTGTTTGTAATTGTCCACCATTTTCCTCAATATCTTCTTGATGTTCTTGTTGGAGGCTTCTACGGCTCCGTTCATTTGTGGCATATATGTTGTGGAGTTCCTATGTTTAATCTTGAATGTTTCACATATGGATTTCATCAAATCACTATTGAGATTGGCGGCATTGCCAGTAATGATTGACCCCGGTACTCCAAATCGACAAATAATGCGGTCCCGAAAAAAATCCGCTACAAACTTCTTAGTTATGGATTTATAAGATGCAGCTTCAACCCATTTTGTGAAGTAGTCTATGGCCACCAAAATGAACCTATGTCCGTTTGATGCAGCGGATTCGATTGGTCCGTTAACATCCATACCCTAAGCGGAGAAAGACCAGGGCGAACTTGTTGCATTGAGTTCATTGGGTGATACTCGTATCATGTCAGTATGTATCTGGCATTGGTGACACTTTTGAACATACTTGATGCAGTCCTTTCCATAGTCATCAAGAAATACCCTACTCTTAATATCTTCTTGGCCAAAACAAAATCATTCATGTGGGCTCCGCAGGTTCCGGCATATATTTCCTCGAGAAATCTGGATGCCTCCTTGGCATCGACACACTGCAGTAATCCCATGTCAGGAGTCCTTCTATACAAAATTCCTCCACTTTGAAAGAGATGGTTGTCTAATCTACGAAGCGTGCACTTCTGAGTATGGGTTTCATTCTCCAGGTATTCTCCCTTTTTCAGGTACTTTTTGATGTCATGGAACCACGGGTTTCTGTCAATCTCTTCTTCAACATGAGCACAATAAGCTGGTTGCTTATGAATTCCTATTGGGATAGGATCGATGAAATTCTTATCTGGGTGCTGTATCATGGAAGACAAAGTGGCTAACACATCTGCAAACTCATTCTGAATCCTCGGAACATGTTTGAATTCTATCTTTGTGAACCTCTTGATCAGCTCTTTTATACTATGCAAATATAGCAATATTTTGGTGTTCTTCGTAGCCCATTCCCCTAGAACCTAGTGTACCAAAAGATCGGAATCTCTGATTACTATTAGCTCTTGAACGTTCATGTCAATGGCCAATCTGAGTCCCAGGATATAAGCCTCGTATTCCGCCATATTGTTACTGTATGAAAACCTGAGTTTTGCGTATATCGGATAGTGTTGACCAGTTTCTGATACTAAGACAACTCCGATACCTACTCCTTTGAAGTTTTCTGCTCCATCGAAGAACATCCTCCAACCATCATATGCCTCAGTGATATCTTCTCCTACAAATGACACCTCCTCATCGGGAAAATACGTTTTCAATGGTTCGTATTCTCCGCCTACGGGATTTTCTGCCAAGTGATCCGCCAATGCTTGCCCTTTGACTACCTTCTAAGTTACGTAGATGATGTCGAACTCACTCAGTAATATTTTCCACTTTGCTAACTTACCCGTAGGCATGGGTTTCTGAAAGATGTATTTTAGCGGATCCATCCTTGATATGAGATATGTAGTGTATGCACAGAAATAATGCCTCAACTTCTGAGCTATCCATGTTAAAGCACAACAGGTGAGTTCCAGCAAAGAGTACCGGGCTTCATAAGGCATGAACTTCTTGCTTAGATAATATATCACCTGCTCTTTTCTTCCAGTTTCATCATGTTGTCCAAGAATGCAACCAAAAGCCCCATCTAACACGGACAAATAAAGCAGCAGAGGTCTTCCTGGTTCTGGTAGGAAAAACACGGGCGGTTTAGATAAATACTCCTTGATTTTGTTGAAGGCTTTCTGACATTCTTTAGTACAGCTTATTGCAGCATAGTTCCTCAACATTCTGAAGATTGGCTCACATATCACAGTTGATTATGCTATGAAGCGGCTGATGTAATTGAGGCACCCTAAAACACTCATTACACATTTCTTATTCTTTGGAGGTGGTAAGTCCTGGATAGCTTTGACTTTTGATGAGTCTAACTCAATCCCTCGGCGACTGACGATGAATCCTAACAGTTTTCTAGCAGGGACTCTGAAGGCACATTTTGTAGGATTCAGTTTCAGATTGTATTTTCGAAGCCGGTCGAAGAATTTCTTCAGGTCTGCTATGTGATTCAGACTCCTTTTAGATTTGATGATAACTTTATCCACGCAAACCTCTATTTTCTTATGTATCATGTCATGGAAGATGGTTGTCATGTCTCTCATGTAAGTAGCTCCAACATTCTTCAAACCAAATGGCATTATTTTATAACAGTATATTCACCATGGTGTGATGAAGACTGTCTTTTTGGCGCCCTCTTCATCCATCCAGATCTGATGGTATCCTATGAAGCAATCTAAAAAGGATCTGAGCTCATGCTTGGCACAATTGTCAATCAGTACGTGTATGTTGGGCAACGGGAAATCATCCTTGGGACTTGCTTTGTTCAGATCTCGGTAATCGACACATACTCTAACTTTCTCATCTTTCTTCAGAACTGGCATAATGTTAGCCAACCAAATCAGGTATTCGACCACTCGGAGAATCTTGGCTTTGATTTGCTTGGTGACCTCTTCTTTTATCTTCAAACTCATATCCAATTTGAACTTTCTGAGCTTCTGCTTTACCGGTGGACACATGGGATTGATGGGTAGCTTGTGAGACACTATAGATGTGCTTAAACTAGTCATATCGTCGTAGGACCATGCAAAGATGTCCTTATATTCTTTTAGGAATCTGATGTATTCTTCCTTTTCTGACAGTCACAGATAAATGCTTATACGTGTTTCTTTGATCGTTTCAGAATCCCCTAAGTTAACGGCCTCAGTTTCCTCCAAATTAGACTTTGGCTTGTTCTCAAAGTTTTTTACTTCTTTGATGATTTCCGCAGGTATTATATTATCTTCTAGATCCTCTAAATCACTATCCTTATGTTGCGTTGTCTCATTACATGTCACAGTCATAGGTTCATCGGGATAGGTAATAATTATGCTGGAAAAAAAATGTAAAAGATAATAATAAATATGAAAACCAGTAACGCATTTAATAAAATTTTAAAAAGTTAACAAGTTTGGCTCGATGGCTCGAGCAATTATTTCAAAACAAAATACTGAAAAATATCTCAAATGCTCAAAACTATTTAAAAATAATTCATGCAAATTTGCCAGGCTACCCAGGAACTCGACGGGCCCGGGATGGTGCGGCGGTCCAGTTCTTGAGAATAACTCATTCCTCCATGGTCTGAATGGTAAGGTCTTCCTCATCCTCCTCCTCAACTATTGTACTGCAGTCCATATCTTCTTCATCCAGAAATAGCTTCCTCATGCCAGCCAAAACCTCATTTTCCTTAGATCCCCACATCATGTCGGCTTGATGGAATGTCTGGTGCAGAGGTGGTACCAGTTGTTCTAGTAGATAATAAGGAGCACGCCATGGTGGTGACCAATCGTGGTATTCTTGCCAGGTGTATTCGTATTCGAGTCCAAAAGTTGTACCATGATACTGTGGTTGTACGGGTTTGGTGATTCCTTGAAGATTTTTGCCGAGACCCTTGCCGGGTTCATACCCTGTCCATAGCAATATGCCTTCTATCTTGTTGCTCCACCATCGATCCTTTTTAATCGCGTTGACTCGTTCAATGCGATGGTATGTTTCCCCACCCAACTTCTTCCTATTTTCGATGACTGGAACAGTCTGATTGGTGTAGATGGGGTTACTTCCATCTCCATGGATGATCACCTCCTGATGATTCCGCTCAAACTTCACAGCCTGATACAGAGTTGAAGCCATTGCCCCGGCGGCATATATCCACGGTTGTCCCAACAATAGGTTGTAGGTAGCAGATATGTCTAGCACTTGGAACTTGACATCGAACCAAGTTGGGCCTATTTGTAGACTGGGGTTAATTTCTCCATTGGTGGCTCTCTGAGATCCATCAAACGCCTTCACATTCATGCTTCCCATCCGTATCTCGTGCAGGCCTTTACCCAATCTATTTAGAGTAGTCAGTGGACATATGTTGAGACTTGAACCTCCATCTATCAAGACCCTGGCAATGAACTTATCTTCAAATTGCACCGTGATGTGCAATGCCCTATTGTGATTCAGTCCTTCGGGTGGTAATTCATCTTCATGGAAGGTGATTTTGTGGCTTTCCAATACATGTCCGACCATGTTAGCCATCTCTCCCACTAGTGATGTTGGTGGGTACATAAGCTTCACTTAACACTTTCATCAAAGCATTTATTTGCGTGTCTGAGTTTTGTAGCAGTGATACGATGGATATCTGAGTAGGAGTTTTGTTCAGGTGGTCAACAACAGAATACTCCCTTGCTTGTATCTTTCTCCAAAGATCATCAAAGCCAGTTTCGACAACAGGCGGCTTAGGTACAACTTCCTTACTTGTTCCTCTAAGATTCTCAAGTATGTAAACTCTTCCAGTTCTAGTCATACCTTGCGCGGCACCTTTTTCCTCCATTTTTACTTCCTTTTTTCCTCTTTTCCGCGACATAATCCCATGGAATAACATCGGACTTGTAAGATGGCATGGGAGCTACCATCACAGTGAAGGGTGTAGTTACCTGGATTTCAAATGGCGCCTGGGTCTGTACCACAACTGGCGTGAGGGTGACTGGAGATGTTTTAGGAGCGTCTCCCTCTCGGATGAGTCCAATGGACCCTTCCTGATCCCATTCCTCATCAGTTTCTATCACATTCATTCCCTCACCTCTGTGATCCGGGAGAGGGTTATTACGAATATTTGGTGCAACTTCTTTTGCCTGTATGACCTTAGTATCGATCAACATCTGAATCTTATCCTTCAACGTGCAGCATTCCTCAATGGTATGACCCTTCATGCCTGAAAATAAGCACATGTTTTGTTGGGGTTGATCCATTTGGAGGGGCTTTCCACAACAACAACAGGGATAAGAGTAACATAACCAACGACCTTCAGTCTTTCATACAATTAGTCTATGAGTTCAGTAATTGGAGTGTATTGTCTGGGAGGTCTGCGGTCAAAATTTAGACACGGCTTCGGGTTGTTTTGGCGGGTGGGTGTAGGTGAATGATAATATGCAAGTTGAGTATTATAGGTATGGTAGGTGGCAGCAGGGTGTTGGTATCTTGGGGGTGAGGGTTGATATGTGGGTGGAGGTGTTTGGTATGTGAGGGGAGACTTGGAGCCCTGGGCTACCATCACAGCACCCACTTCTTTCTTCTTCGAAATGCCTCCTGATTACAAAGCTTTATTTATGGTTTGCAGAGCCTCAAAATTGGTCACCATACCATTCTTAATTCCTTCTTCTATTCTTTCTCCTAGCTTGATGATGTCGGAGAACTTGTGATTTTCAATAACCATCAACCTTTCGTAATACTGCGGGTTTTCAGTTATCACAAAGACTTTGTTCATTTGTTCCTCTTTAAGTGTTGGACTTACCTTTGCGACTTCTAATCTCCAACGAGTAGCATACTCACGAAAGGTTTCTGTCGTCTTCTTCTTGAAGTTTTGAAGGTAAAAAATGCCTGACATGATTTCCATGTTGAACCTGAATCTATTGATGAAGTCTGACGCCATACTCACCCAACAAACCCACTTCTTTAGGTTTTGACTGATATACCAAGACAAGGAGCCTCCTGTAAGGCTTTGCATGAATAGTTTCATGCGGATTTGTTCATTCTTGCCTACTCCTACAAGCTTGTCACAATATGTTCTCAGATGTACTTTCGGGTCACCAGTTCCATCGAACATTTCAAACTTGGGAGTTTTGTAACCCTTCATCAGTTCCACATCCGGGTGAATACATAGGTCCTCATAGTTTAGACCTTCAATGCATTAACCACCTTCAACATTCTAAATTCTACTAGTAAGCGTCTTGAGTTCCTCCGCCATATTTTTAATGAGCAGGTCCTTCTCAGTCGATTTGGGTATGTATAGGGTTTGTTATGGGGTGTGGGGTAAGGTTTCCACATATATCGGATTGCTTTGATGGATTCCTAGAATATGGATATAAGGGTGGTCATTGGTCGAGTTTTTAGGATCGGGAGTAGGTTGTGGTGCATTCTGGGGAGTGTGATAAGTTATTATTTGCGGGTATTGAGTTGGATGGTGGTGGTATTATTGAGGGGTCAGTACTTGTGGCTGGTTGAGGTTTTGGGGAGGGGCGGGATGCTGGTGTGGTGCAGGAGGATTTGATGGTTGCGTATTTTGTGGTGGTGTTTGGTTCTGAGAAGTCGAGTTTTGCTGGTTAATGTCGGGGACATAGTGAGTGAGGGAGAGGTTTGCCAAATTTAGGACTTGCTCAAGCTCGCCCTGTAGTTCCAGTATTTTCTGCTCCAAATGTAGGACCAACTCATTCTGTGCCGGAGTACTTTGGCCACCTCAGTTTTTAACATTTTCCGCCATAGTAACGTTGTCTTTTCTAATACCACTCAAATCATCCATTTTCCCTTTTCCCTTGCCTTTGCCTTTGGGATCGCTTAGTGGAGGAGGAAGTGGAGGACCTCTGGATATGGTGTGGTATGCTGATGATGTCAATATGTGCGAATCAACCTTTGGGAATGGGAATAATCAAAAGAAAAAGAAAAGCAAAAGGTAATCAAGTTAGTAAAGTGAAACAAAAGAGTGTTTGCAATATTAAAACATGTTTCACAAAGGCATGCAATAATTTGCGTCCTAATTTGGGGACCTCATTGTGCCTGAGGTAGGACTAAGCGACACGTAGATTTGGAGAAACTTGATGCCAATATTTGCGTCATTTCATTAATGCGAAAAATGAGTCAAACCTTTACTAAATCGACAATAATACTAGAGTTACTAATATCATTTAACCTTATTACAATCGAAATCTAAAGTTAAGCTAGAAAGTAGTAAAGAACATCATTTCCTAGTCTTCTTGGTCCCTGAAGGACCTTCTCCATGCTTGGATCTTTTGACCCCATCAATCAAGTTCCCCAGATCGTGCATATCTAACAATAAGTAAGCTTTCGCTATATGTCCTCCTACACTGCTATCCGTGCTTTGGCAATCTGAGAGACTCTTTCTTATCTTACCCTCGAGCTCCATCAATCCTTGTTCCAAGTATTCCAATCTTTCTGTTGACTTAGTGGCAATCTCCTCCCATTCTTTTATCGCCTTCATGTTCACTTTGTGCTGTTCCAGATGTTTTGCTTCAGACTCGAACACTCTTTTTCGCAGTCTCTTATACTTAACCTGTGCCTCAGCCACCTCATCTATGATCCTATCCTTCATATTGACTCCTAGCTTGACGTCCCCTGCTACGTCGTCCTCCAACCATGATAGATAGTAGTACATATGACTGACATGATACCTGTCTGGCTCAATGGTTTCTTTCCACAATGATCTTTTGGTTCCACATATGTTGTGCCTCGAACTTAAACGGAATGGCATCTCCTTTGAAGTTCACCTTGTACTGGACCATGTTGGAAACCCAAGGTATGACCTTTTTGCTTCCCGCTTGCCTCATTACCCTTATGGGAGCATAAGGATAGATGCCTAGCAATCCAATTAGTACCGGATGAGTAGTCCTCTTTGACCTGATGATAAACTCACTGCTAGGAAACCATTCAAACATCCAATGTACATGCTCGTCTGTCAGATTGATGAAGAAACACACCCAACTTACAGCATTTCCAGGCTGTGCAAACCTGTCTGGGATAAATGTCATTTTCTTTGGGTGATGGTTAGCTATGTAGTCATTCAGTGGCCTTCGCAGAAGCTCTTGACAGTACTTGCCTCTCTCAAAGTGTTCTAGCATCTAGACTTGTAGTAACAGATTGCAACCCTCAAAGTGTCCAAATCCCTGCTTGCACCGATCTAAAGCGCGGTACATCTCAGCTAAGATCATAGGGATGATGGTATAGGTTTGTCCCTCGATGCCCTCCATCAAGGTACTAGCGACCATGGCTAAGCGAATGTGAATACTTCCTCCTTTCATTGGAAATATCAACAACCCCAAGAAGCACACGACGAACACATAAACCCGGTGGTGCATCCAACCCAAGGAAGTAATGGAGAGTTCATCAAGATGAAGACAATACGACTTTCTATGCCCATAAAGCTCGTAAAGGAATTCAAAAGGGATGTATGATTTCTATAGATAGAGCAGTTCGTCATTCTTCTTAAAATCCATCATTTTCAAAAAATCGCGGGTAGTGCGATTCTCTGATACCAGTAATCCCGGACTATCCCATGGAAACTTGGCGAAGCCTCCTATTTCTTCTACGAGAGGAGTCATTTCTATATTGCCAAATCAGAAGACAACTCTATTCTCATCCCAGAACATGGTAGCGGCATCAATCAATTCTCTATTTGGTTGAATGTTTAACAGGGATGGCAGGTTACCAAGTACTCTTCTCACATGATTTTTGTCGCAAGGTGCAAGGTCTTTCCACCAGTCAAGTATCAAGGGTGAGATGTTTTGGACCATACCAAACCTGGTGATTTCATGCTTCATTTCTGCAAACAAACAAAGTTAGCCTTTTTCCCCTCCAGATTTGACAACTTACGCAATAACGATCAACACGTTGGCACATTTTATCCAAGTAATGCACATAATATGATGATGTCCATTGGGATTGTGGAAATCCTGTCGGACTTTGGATAAGGTTCATCTTAACGGGTTGTTACGTTAATAACGCTTCAACACGTACTAGGTTTAGCATGATGTATGTACACTTCAAGTTTGAATAGGGTTTCTAGAATGGTCTAGGCTGGTACTCCCAAGTGGACAACTTGAGAGGGAAAGGCACGGGACCATCGACTGCACCGCTAATCGACTAGTCTACTGCAAATAAGCCTTTCCGATTTAGAAGGGGTAATTTTCAGAAGAGCGCGAACACTCATCAAGCATCGCTATGTAGATAATCGACACGAGTGGAGTATGATGTGGAGCATGATTTATGCAAAAATAATAATACATTTCCAAGTATTTGCATGATAGAATACGTAAAAGCAGTAAATAAAAATAGCAAAATTAAATAGAGAAGAAAGACAAAAGAAAGGAGTCAGTTTAGTTCATTAGAAAATAATATGCGGGAACGTAATGAAACAGGTAAGGAAGTGGGGATGGTAAAGGCATGATATAGTAGTCTTAGACAAGATAAAAGAGACGGAGAGTGGCCATAGCAAAGGAAAAGAGCGGAAAGGATGTCATAGAAAGTTTAAACAAATAAAGGTGAATAGGGGAAGGGATGTGCATGTCATAGCAAATTTTAACAAATCGATGTGAATAAAAAAAACATCCACATAAGTCAAGTTCATTATGGTAAGAGCCTAAGTGTAATTCCCCAGCAGAGTTGTTATGCTTTCGCACATCGTTTTCTAGCGAAAGCGGGATTCGACGTGTGACAACTCTTTTAAATGGGTATTAAAAGAGAAAAGTCGTCACATAACGATTTTAAGGTGCGTTAGGGCACCTATGTGTAAATAACTCTGTTTTAGCTGGTTTGCGTCACCAAAGATCGGGTAAGGGTAGAGAAGGCGTTAGGTACTCTTCGAGGTCCACAACTGTTGGTCCCGACCGAACTTTAAACTATGTAGATTATGTGATTAAACTAGACGAGCATATAAGTAAAAAAATGAAAGTTGAAAGTCCTGTTATAACCTAAACCAGTGTAAGAAAAGAATTATTAAACTATATGAATAATTGATACAAGTTTTATGTCATGCCCCGAACCTGGGGGGTGAGACCGGCACCCGGTGCCTCACCTATCCTTACGTACCAACTTGCGACTAAGGAACTCTGAACATATAATGTCATACTTTGGCCATGGGCCACATTGCAAGATAATTGTGAATGCTGACTAAACATCAATATAATGCTGGGCCGACAAGACCTTCATAACTACTACAGCTGGCAAACCAACAAAATATACATAAAAGGCCTACAAGCCCAAAATACTGCACTAACTGACATGATATGTCTACAAGCCTCTACTGATGGATATACTATGATCGGAATAGGGCCCGACCTACTCATATCATATATACATATATACACAAGATGTACATAAAGCTCTAGACCCTGTAACTCTGAAGGGCATAGAGCTTACCGATCAAGCTGAACTCGGGCAACAACTAATGAGGAGATCTATACGTCTGTCTGTCTGAACCTTCACGCATGAAATACAGCGCCCCCAGAAAAGGGATGTTAGTACTAAATAATGTACCGAGTATGTAAGGCAATATACTGAAAGCTGAAACTGAACTGGTAATATAATAGCTGAAAGTAACTGGGAGTCAAAGATAATCTAAAGAGTTGTCCGGCCTTATAAGGCTCGGATCTATATTAACTCTCTCAATATAGTAAGTAAAATAGTTGTCCGGCCTTATAAGGCTCGGTATATATATATATATATATATATATATATATATATATAAATACTCTTCCATAGTAGGCTCGCTCATAGGCGCTCGACCTTACTAGGCTCTGTATCTCGGCCATGTTGGGCTTGCTCATAGGCACTCGGCCATAGTAGTCTCAGTATATAACTTACCATCTGATCAGAGGTTGCCCAATAGGGGCCTGCCCATTGATTATAGCTCGATGGTAATAAAAATAATGTAATATTGTATATATAGGCTCTCTGCTCTCTTGACTGGAAGAAGATAATACTCAATTAAATATAAAGTCCCGATAGGATAATGTATATAAATTCAGGAGTATGAACTTCTCTTTATGCCTTGTTATCAAACACATGTAATTATGAGATCATGCCAAAAATGAAGGAAGGGCTTAGTCTTAACATACCTGAGTCGATTCTCTTGACAATCCCTTTAACACACGTCAATTGCGATAACACGTAATGGCAGATTGAGTAGGGAAAGATCTGTATGATATTCTTAGAAAAGATTGTACCGTACCCCCTTAGAGTCGCGTTTTCACGCTGCTGCAGTTTCATACGAAACGTCGAGCTCCATTCTTTACTTAGAAAGCCTTAGCATCCTACTTTTAATAAGATAGGAGATCTATTAAATTAGAGAGTTCCATCCGTTACTTGCATCTAGATATAAGCATCCCAATTTGTAATTTTATAGGCCTTTTATATAAGTGGGTGTAGGCCCCACACTTTGTAATGACTAAGCCACTAAATGTGACACCTTATCATAAGAATTATGAGTCATTAATTTGTACAAGGTTTGCTGCCACGTTAGGTTCCTTAGTCTTTATCCAAAGACCCTAATTAATCATCCACCAACTCCTTAATCAACTTATTAATTCCCCACTAATTCAATAATTAATCAATTACCCACATAGTTAAGAATTATCTCAAATTACTTAAAATACTACTCACTTTTAACACACCTTGCTATCATGGTCACGTGGTACCTTGTATGATACTAGTCCATAAATACCGGGTATTTTAGCTCGGACCGTATTTTATCCCAAAATATCAAACTTCGACGAAATTCATTTTCTTCGATTTGCTTACCCTCTCACCTTCACGAATTTACTCGTTACTTGTTTGAAATAGCATAATGCTTATAATCTCAAAATAATCTCATTCCCGAGCTTACGTCGATTAACTTACGACAGAACTTTAACGTACAAAAATGCGGGATGTAACATCTCGTTTTCGAGCTTTCATCAATTTATTTATGGCGTACTTTCACGTACCAAAACAATATGGGATGTAACATTTTAAAGATCATAAAGACTACAATGGCGTTGGTCTATGTTTAGCAACTAAATCCTTTAGCAAGCATATAAGGAAAGGGAGGGCGGGGGGTCCTAAGTTATTTAGCTTAATGGATCACCCCGTGCAGCATAAATAATACTTCGCAACCCTCTTGGTAGGAGTTGCTCAGATTATTCAGCAGGTACAAACTATCATTTCCTGATACCCTATTACTATGTTAAAGTTGTTTAGTTAAAGGCATCCTATTTTATTTCTAAGTCGTACCCTATGCGTGCACTACGTGTCCCATGCCTATAGTTCAGGAGGCTTTGGACCTACTACTTGGTAGTTCTAGACTCAACTCAAGTGCTAAAATAATAAGCTAGGCGACAATCAAAAACAGATATGACTGCATATAATTGTAATAAAAGGCTCAAGTAACCTCCACACATAAACAGGAAAGCATGCAGACTGATTTCTGGTTAGGCAGTAGACGATATTAAGACCTGTTGGAATCGTTAAGTCCTATAGGCATGATTTCTATGTGATTCTGGATCCCAGTATTATACAGATAGTGTTGCAGACTAACATATGGGCATATTCGAATGTTGCAAGTCCTATTGACATGATATCTAATCGTTTTGCGTAAATAGGCAGTGAAAACAATCTCGTAATTCTAAATTACTAATGCTGATTTTATAGATATGCGTCTTAGGAAGATGACAGTATCCTATAGGCAGGATTTCTAATGGTTGGTAATTAAAATTTGTTCTATGATAGTTTATCCCTATAGGCGTGTCATCTAAGTATGGCAATAAGACAAAGCAACAAAAGTAGTTGATTAGTTGATTAAGATCGTATAGTCATGATATCTAGATGGGCGGCATACTAAAAGCAATAGAAGCGATTGACCGATGGATTAGTTGGAGTCTTCTAGGCATGTTTTCTACCCTTTCATGCAAATATTGGAATACCCCATCCCCTTTCATTAATCTCCCCATCATTCGTTATTACAGATTATTACATGCCCAAATAGGATAATAAAACAGTTACAGACTTAATAGGGCGGCTACAGGCCCAAATACATCAAATACAGATACCCAACGCTGCTTTTGGGTATTCAACTGAGTCTCGAACCTTAGGTGATGAACATGCCCACACTCCATGCGGCTATTAATACATTTCTATTTTGAGTACCAAACTGGTCCAACAACTAGGCCCAAACCTTAAGGCGACTGCCTTGCTTACCCATGGAATACTAAATAACCATAACAACACAAGTGACAAGCTTGGTACTAGGCCAGCCAAACAAACATTAAGACTTAGGAGTTTCATCTTTAATGCTATAACTAATAGAGAGAGAGCGGGGATTTACAGACAAATACATGCAAATAAGGCTACACAAAATCCTTTACAGGCACATATGGTATAAATAAAACAAGTTTCCAATGACAGGTTTGAACATCATAAGTTAGCAAACTATGCCAGATAGAGTTTCAAAGCAAAACATAGTCCAAAATTAGCCTAAAGGATTTTAGACAATTACCATGAGAATCTAGCAAAGTCATAGACAGGAATAAGTGGATGGCAGCTTTCACATGAATGTTTTTTAACGTGAGAGCCTAAGGAGAATGTGATCACAAATAGCATAGCAACAGGCTAGTGGGCATAGTTTACAATAGTTGGAAGCGTATCACTTAGTTGAACATGAGACTTAACATATTGAGTATCAATCCTAGTATAAAGGTTCAAAAACAATACCAGAACTCATGATAAGTGAAGATATTTCAACTCCAAATTAACACGACATGCAAGTACTAGGTCTTAACCACATATATGGGAAGAGGTAGATATTGAATCTCATCCTAGAAGTGTTAGGCAATATTAACGAGCACATGAGTGAACAAATCAGGGAGCACACATTAAATAGGGGAAAACATGCTTAGTTAATAACATGATCAAGAACTAACTCTTAGGGAAGCACTAAATTATACATGAACGAATAAACAGGAGTCAGAACACATATTGGGCATCAGTTATCATGACAATGTAGAACAAGACAAGAAACCAAACTCAGATTAAACGACAGTAACAAACACTCAAACACATGCGTTAGCAAGCAAACCCAAGAAAGAAGAATCAAAATAGGCAGGCTGAACTGTCAGGAGGCATGGAGTCTCAAAAAGAGCTTCAAAAACATATAATGGCATGTTGATTTATACAAATTCGTAGAGACATAGATGTGTAGAATATGAATACAAATAGAGATAAAAGGAAATTTCAAGAGTCATAGATACATTACCAGTTATAGGAGAAAAAGTAAACAAGAAGGATGATTTCAGCAATACTTCAGTGTTAATAGCAAGCGAACAGTAATACCTACAAACTCCCAGTGCGTCAGAGTTCCTAAGGGTTTCAAATGAACCCCGGGCAATGCTCGCACTGAGAAAGATTAACAATCAAATTTCCGGTGGCTTTGGCTTTCAGCCGGCCAAGGTCTCAAATTTTAGAATAGTATAGAATGAGAGAATAAGAGAGTAACAGTAGTTAATTTCAGTGACTAAGGTCCTTTTTAGGGGAATTAGGGGAGGGGTTTATATAGTGTTGAAATGGAACGAACAAAAAAGGAAAATAATCAATTAAGCACAAATAAGGAAAGGAAATATCACATGCAAAATCAAAATCAGTAGAGGAGATGTAGAATCTCAAACCGTAATTGGGTTCAATCGCTTGAAAATTGAATCCGAGGTGCAAATCGCTCCTTGTTGAGCGTATATAGACAGAATCATCATCCAAATTCCTAGAATCGAGTCTGCCTGACCTGTTTTGTAGAGGATACTTTCCAAAATCAAGCAAGTACTTAGGTGATACCATAAAGAAGCAACCAGTAGCGAAGGAACACAATTATGGCAAGGAAATAATGGGTGAATCCCATTGTTAACGAGATTAAGAGAGGGATTGGAAAGGGCGGCGATTAGGGTTATTCAGAGAAAGGGGAAGGTTCTAGGGATTTTAGGGGCGGCCGTCAGATAAAAATAGGTTTGGGTTTTTGGGTGAGGGGATATAAAGAGATGGGTAGGTTTATTTTGGGTCGTTGATCATTTAAGATCAATGTCCAGGATCAAAGGAGAAGCGGGGTGGGTCGTGTAAGCGGGTCCCGACCGAGTTGAAATAAAAGGGGTCGTTTGGTTTTGGCTGGGGCGTTTATTGGTCTAAGGTGGGGTGTTTGGGCCACTAATGTGGTCCGAAAATAACTCACAATTGGGCTACAAATAAAAATACACGACAATTGTTAATAAAATATTTTACAAAAATAATTAATAGATAATAAAATATTACTTGTGTAATAAAATGATTGAAAATAATGACTTAATATTATAAAAATATAAAATTCTATTTTAGCACAAATTATATAAAAAATGTAATTATGCATGAATATAGGCTATTACCGCAAAATTATGTAAATAGCTTAAAAGTACAAATATACTTGCATAAAAAATATTCTGAAACATATATGTTGATGCAAACAATAACTTTGGGTAATTAAATCATCACAAGATAAATTAAGGGGTAATTAATAAATATCAATTTTAAAGCTTTAAAAATTATGGAAAATTATAGAAAATGCTCATATGACTCTTGTAGACTAAGTAATGATGCAAAAATGATATCTTGAAAGTATATATAATATTTGAAAAAATATGAGGGCAAAATTGGGTATCAACACTTATCATGTTAAGTACCCTAGAATCATCCCAAAATTATGGGTTATAACATTCTCAACTTGCCGACTTTCAACGAAACTTATTTTCTTCGATTCGTTTATCTTCTAAACCTTCCAACCGTCTTTGTACTTGAAGTTCATGATCTTATATATTTTTTACCTCCAAGGTAACATGATTAAATTACTTGATGTACTTCCCAAGATGATCTTATTTCCAAGCTTACATCAACTGATTTATGACGTACTTTTACGTACGAAATTATGAGGTGTAACATCATTTCCCCCTTTGGAACATTCGTCCTCGAATGTTGACTGATACACTTATCAGTTGCATAACCTACAGCTCTTATGAATTATTTGATATTGTCCTTGCCATCTAGGCAACTGTTCTGCGAATAAATCCAAAGGCCAAGTTATTCCCCCCTTTATGCCTCTTTCTCACAACATGACTTGTGGTCGAAATTCTTCCAATCTCGTAATTGTTACTACCTTCTATCATGAAGCTTGTACGATTATATCCTTGCACGCGCGCCTATGCGACTCTTCTCTCCTTTTTTTCTCTCACTTTGTGAATATATACATAACCTTAGGCATCTATAGGTGTACTGAAGTTCTTCGCTTGATACTTTGTCGAACTTACGACTGTTGCCACATTTTGTTTCATACCCTCGGTTATCTATCCTTATGGATTTACTGCATCTAGGTAGGTCATACCATATCATAACATTTACTTTGATTTATTATTACCGGGGTCTGCTACACGACTCTAGGTTACTCTCTCGCAGCTTATCTTTATCCTATATGTATAAATCTAGGTCCTTTAATGCTTCCTTATTGCTGTACATCTTAAGAATGACAACCTAATCTCATCTCATACTTTAGTACTTTTATCCAATTCACCTTAATGCTAATCTATAATCTATATTTGATAACTTGAAACCTCTTACGTAATACATTGTTACTAGGGCTCACATCTTATCGGAAAACATCTGAAGCTATTTGTCTGATCCATGTAGGGATGATACTATACTTCAATAACCGTATCTTATAGCATCTCAATGTGATTCATCTTATGGGGGTATTCTAATCCCGTGCAATTCATGAAATCCCTTCTCTTTGAATCACTATTCAATCGAAGGCCTAAATGTCATCCTCTTATGATTTATAACAATTACACTCTTATTCTACTACCAGGGCAGCATTTCATCTTTTCTAGATGCTCATCCTCTGAGTTCATTCAGGCTATACTAAGCTTTCTATAACTTATGGAAGCCATCAGATCTCTTGTTTTGATGGGATCAATCCCGAGGCCTTACCTATTCTTATCACACTCACCTTTTCTTATCATTACTCCGGTGTACCTAAAATCTTGTCGCTCTACCATATTTTAGCTTGCGACCTACACGTATCTATTCATACTACTCACAACCTTCATTTTACTTGCTAGCACCATATATTTCCTTATGTTATTCTAGAACCTCAAGCGAGACATCATGTCGCCTTTAACTCTAACCTGATGGTAGCCTGATCTCAAGTCTATCTTCGAGAAGCACTTGGCATCCTGAAGCTGGTCGAACAAGTCATCAATTCAGGGAAGGGGATATTTGTCCTTGATCATGACCTTGTTCAACTGTCTGTAATATAGGCGCATACATATGGTCCATCTTTCTTTTTCACAAATAAGACTAGTGCTCGCTAAGGAGAAGTGCTGGGTCTAATGAAACCCTTATCTAATAGATCTTTCAACAACTTCTTATGTTCCTTTAATTCTGCTGGTGCCTCCTTGTAAGGATGAATAGATATGGGTTGCGTACCCGACACTATATCGATGGGAAAGTCAACTTTCTTCTCTAGAAGAAGACCTGTAAGCTCACTTGGAAATACGTGAGGGAACTCATTCTCTACTGGAACTGATTCAAGAGTCGGTGTTCCCTTCTCTATGTCTCGAACATGGACTATATGACAAACCATTATGAGAATTCACTGATAAAGTACCTATGAGCACATCAAGTTAAGCCTCTTGGTGTCATGCCCCGACCTCGGGGAGCACGACTGGTGATCAACTGAGATAACCTGGCCGAGCAAGCATGTTAGATGATTTCTACCCAACCTTGCCCATTAACAATATAAGAATAGTGCAAGTGATAAACATGAGAAGAGTCAACTGTTTCACAATCTTTTCCATTACTAAAGGATATTCATTTATGATTTCCAAAATATTACAAGTTTATAGATATGATGAAAAATATATTTGCCCAAATAACAACACTTACTAGTTTAATTCCCAACATCATACACCACCCACAACCTGTCTACGGAGCCTCTAAGTACAACAGAAGAGTAGTATGGAAGTTTCGACAACAAGGCCTCGGCTATACCTCAAAACATAAAGTACAACATCAAATGATCTCAAATCTGCTGAATAGAGAGTAACTGCTAACGAGGATCAAAACCGCCCGCTGAAGAACCACCTGCATCCATTAAGATGCAGCGCTCCCGGCAAAAGGGACACTAGTACATATGGAATAATACTAGTATGTAAAGCTAAATGCCCTGTTTCAACATAGAATGCCAATATAAGAAAGGAAAAACTATAGAAACAACAAGTCACAATCAACAATATCCAAATGCCCAGTTAAAACAAAATAATTTTCAAAATACAAAAATAATATATATTTTTGTTTGGGAGATCATTAGCACCGATATACTACCGTATTTTTAGCACGGAGTCCGATCACACCCGGTTGGCTAGGCCATCTCCTCACAAACAATGTGGTTTGACATGTGATGCAAAAAAAGGTGTTACCAAGAGTAGTACCACCATGTGCGCAACATGGTATCCGATCACCACCTGACCGGCTAGGTCGTCATATTCCGTGTGAGTCGACATTAAATCCAGGGCTATCAACAATATCATCCCAATTAAGTGGAATAATCACAATCACATCAATATTTCAATCTCATCCCAAATAAGGGGAATAATCACAATACACTCCTACACCGGCACGTGTAGTTTCAGGTGTGAGCCTTACAACCCACCCTTCCTCGGTTTGCTAATGATACTCCCAAAATCATTTTTGTTTTGCACACAAGGGAAACAAAAGTACAAACATATGTTATATTCACCTCACTATCGTTTACACTATAATTATCTTCATTAGTACTTTCAACCATTCACAACATTGTTATTTCCTTAGCTCTCTTGGACATACTTATGATTCTTCATCCATGGCACGTTGGTCGTATTTCATATTCCACATTTTTATTTATTTACTTTCATGGATCATCATCATAAATATCAACAAATAGAATATTTCAGAAATCACCACTTTAGGTTTATTAGTAACGAAAACTTTAAACATAATGGATTTCTTTCCAATAAATGGAGTAAAATGATTGGCAATCAAAGCACAAGTTAAAATCATAAACGAGTAACCCATCATTTATTCTTGAAATACTTTTCCCCAAAAGGGCAATAAACAATTTCAACTCATGAAGATATAAGAGCTCAAAACACATTAGAAATAGTTACAAAGCATAGCATTAGTTAAAACAACCACATTTGGGCATAACTTGGGTACATAAACTTTTAGGAAAATCTATTTTCGAAGTCAGTTTGGAATAGTTGAATGAAGGCCTATTTCATAACCTTCTCACATTATTTCATTTCCTCGGCACCATTGACCACAAGTATAACTTTTATTCCCGGCATGTTGGCCACACTTTATATCTCCAACCCACTGCTTTTACTTTCAAGCACCCTTATAGATTATCAACAACAAGGCATTTCTACTCAAGACTTTAAATAAACATTTGAGCAACTAACCAAATTAAGGGTCTTAGGCACATTTGATTTCTTACACAATTTGACATGCTAGTTTTCATTAGAATCACATTTTCAATCATAATATATTAACACACAGCCCATGCTTAATCACCTTTTTAAATAGTAACTCAATACAAATTCAACGCATATATCTTTTGACACTAGGCTTATTCGTAATAATCAATTTATAATGAGCAAAACGGAGCTTACAAGGCCATTGTGGGGTTCAATTCTAAAAGTGGAGTTTAGCCAACATACCTTGTTTGAGCTTTCCTTAAGTTACTAAAATGTCCCAATACTTCTAGCAATAAAAATCTATAGGAAGATAGCAAAAATTGGATAATAATTAGAAGGATTTTCATGGTGTAACTCTCTTAGAAATTTTGTCAAACACCTAGTATGAAAAATAGACTATAAAGCTCTACAATGGTAATCCCTTCCTCCCTCAACCAATTTCAACAAGAAACTAACCAAAATGATTCATTAATCCCACATATACAATCTATTGTCACATGCATGGCCTATTTTCAACCCCCACAATATACTTGAACCCATAACCTCTTACATGAAAGCTTAGGAGTAGGACTTATCCGGATAGATGGTGGTCTAGTGATTGACTTCCTTGATTCTTGAAGATTGATGCAAGATTGGGTGATTAGAATGCTAGGTTTTCTCATTCTTTCTCTAAAATGCTCTTACCTCTCTCTAAAATCATCAGATATTTTTGTTTCAAAATGAGCCCCTAAGGTTATTTATCAAAATGGGGTCGGGTTGTAAAAATATGAAAATGGACCCTCTGAACTAAGGTCTGCGGTCGCAGAATGGATCGCATAATAGATATGCTGCCCGCAAAATGGGCCGCGAAAACAATGCCAAGAACTAGGCTGGTCTGGACAGTCTGCGACAGATCTGCGGTCCGTAGTACACTTATGCGGCCATAGAGTGGACCGCAGAATTACTCTCCAAATTTCTTCATGCCAAATCTACGACAGATGTGCGGACTACGAAACAACTATGCGATCGCATAATGGATCGCAGAACAACCTTCAAAATTCAACAAATTCCCTGCTCAACTCCGCAATGATTATGCGGCCCACAAAATTTTACGGGACCTTACATTCTCCCCCACTTAGGATCATTCGTCCTTGAATGAGGAGTAGAATCTTCCTAGAACACTCAACATAATTCATTTCTCCTTTAACACATCACAAGCCCCCAAGTTGACTAACTCCCAATTTTTTCAGAAATTTCAGCAGAGTCTCCCCTATAATTGGGCCTATCTACTCGCCAGAGAACCACCAAAACATATCCTAACAACACATCCACAACCCAACAAAGCATCACAATATATATTAATAACACTGACCTCAACATTAAGGGTATTACATTAACATAAGTGGTATCTTAACGTGAATTGTACACATTTAAATCATAACACATAGAAAGTATCCTTTTGAACCACAACCATTTGTCTCTACAAACAAGTGAGAATATTTCTTTCCATAACACGGGTATCAACAGATTCCCCTTTTTACCCGAGATTGATGAAAGTGTTGTCGGGTAAAGAAAATGAGGACCAATTTTGTCTGAAATGAGCGAAGATGACGTAGTTCTCGAGTTACCTACATATCCCTGGTGTTACGGGAATCTTGATGTCTGTAGTTCTGGATCCAACGACGAATGAAACCGATGGAGTTGCTATAAGAGTGGTCATGCATTTCGAAAAAGAATCTCTTGGATAGGATAGTGTCGTGAGTAGCAGATGATTTCAGGTGGATCTATGAATGCGAATTTGAATGTTACAGATATTCGAGATAACTGTTTGGCAGTTACGGAACAAAGAGTAATAATTTGCCATTCGTTGGTTACGTTTGAGATGGTCGAAAGATGTAAATGTTGTGAACGGAAACCGAAGCGACGGTTGGTCCTGTTTGTAGAACGGTTACCTCCTGAGGTACCTGCAAAACTTTAAAACATGATGCACACGAACATATATGGGGTTATTGCTGAAATTTAAACATGATACAAATTCCCTTCGGACCATGAGAGTTGTCTTTGAACGATGGCAATGATGTCCTTAGACCATGACGTTCTAGGCCATGAAGCGTATGATAAGGGATTCGCATGCAATGAAATGGTGTCTTCGGGACATGAGGATGGTGCCTTTGGACTATGACGCCTTTGAATAATAATATGTAATTTTGAGAGATCCTTAGGCCATGGCATAATGTCTTCATGCTATGAGGATGATGCCTTTAAACTATGATGCCTTCAGACAATGTGGCGACATTTCAGCCCATGAAATGCAAAGATGCAGAGATATCGATTGTCTGATAGCGGGAACAGCTGATGCGTAGTTGTATGCAAGAACGAGATAAGGCAGCGCTTAGCCTTGTATATGATGAGGGCAGTGCTTAGCTCTATGCAGAGGAAGGCAGCGTTTAGCCTTATGCAATGACGGAGGCAATGCTTAGTCTTATGCAATGTAATGGAGACAATGCTTAGTCTCATGCAAAAGAAGGAAATGCTTAGCCTTATGTAGTAATGGAGGCAATGTTTAGCCTCATACAAAGGAATGGCAATGCTTAGCCTTATGTAATAATGGAGTCAATGCTTAGCCTCATGCAAAGAATGGAGACAGTGTTTAGTCTCATACAAAGGAAAGGCAGTGCTTAACCTTATGCAATAATGGAGGAAGTGCTTAGCCTTATGCCAAAAATGGAGACAATGTTTAGTCTCACGCAAAGAAAGGCAGTGATTAACTTTGTGCAATAATGGAGCCAGTGCTTAGCCTCATGCAAAGAATGAAGACAATGTTTAGTTTCATGCAAGGAAAGACAGTGTTTAGCCTTATGCAATGGTAGAGACAACGCTTAGACTCATGTAAAGAATGGAGACAGTGTTTAGTTTTATACAAAGAAAGACAGTGCTTAGCCATATGCAATAATGGATGCAGTGTTTAGCCTCATGCAAAGAGTCGAGACAGTGTTTAGTCTCATGCAAGGAAAGACAATGCTTAGCCTTATGCAATGATGGAGTAAGTGCTTAGCCTCATGCAAAGAAATGAGACAGTGTTTAGTATCATGCAACGAAATGCAGTGTTTAGCCTTATACAATGATGGAGCCAGTGCTTACCCTCATGCAAAGAATGAGAGCAGTGCTTAGCCCTAAGACAAAGATTAAATATGAGAAAGAAAGCGAATCTTAGCATGGCGCGTTTGAGCTTGGTGACTTATGTTAGTAAAGGTAGCATTCGTGTTATGAATTTAAGGGCGCGCTTGTCATGTTTGTTATGCCTGCATCCAAAGAAAAATTGTGAGTTTATTTGGGGGGGGGGGGAGGTTGGTTCGTGCCTTTGATTCTTCATTTCGCCTTTGCTCCTTGTCTTGCTTCCTTTTTCGAGTCATGCTAGGTAACATCTGGCTATTACAAAAAAAATGAAATTTTTTAAAATATGAATTTGTAACAAATTATTTATATAAAAATGCAGTTGTTCGAATTATGTGATAATGCATAAAAGCAAATAATTTTGTCGAATCGACGACTGTGACACGCTTTTGAGACGTTACAGCCTCCTTAACTCGGAATTTTGAGGACCCTCCTCAAACCTTTGCCCAGTTTAAATGCATACTTCTGGAGATACACTTCTTGGTGATCCGTGACATAATGATATTTGACAAACTCGAAAGCTTGCCCCAGTTTCAAACCATAGGGGGGAATGAAGATTTTATTATGATATGACCAAACCCACAGGGCTACCTAAGCGTAGTTCATATTACATCAAAGAGAAACTACAAACATGTTTTTAAGCGTAATATCTCTTGACTGCATCTGAATTGATAGGTTTTGGCCATATTTCTCCATCCATTTCCGCAAGTATGAGCGCTCCTCCTGTCAGTACTCGGTGAACCATATAAGGGTCTTGCCAGTTAGGCGAGAATTTCCCTTTTGCTTCATCTTGATGCGGGAATATCCGTTTCAACACCAATTGCCATGGTGTGAATTGTCTCTATCTAACCTTTTTGTTGAACACCCTTGCCACTCTATTCTGGTAGAGTTGAACATGACACACTGCGTTCATCCTTTTACCATTAATGACAACCAACTTTTCAAACTAGTTACGTATACATTCAGCGTCGCTGAGATCGGCCACTTGTATGATTCTTAGGGAAGGAATCCCTACCTCGGCAGGTATAAAAACTTCAGTACCATATACCAGTAGATAAGGTTTTCCCCATTGACGTACGAACTGTTGTGTGGTACCCGATCAAAGAAAATGGTAGCTTCTCATGCCATTGTTTGTAATTTTCCACCATCTTCCTCAACATCTTCTTGATATTTTTGTCGGTGGCTTCTACAGCTCCATTCATCTGCGGCCTGTATGTTGTAGTATTCCGATGCTTGATCTTGAATGTTTCACACATGGATTTCATCAGATCACTATTGAGATTGGCGACATTGTCAGTAATGATTGGCTTAGGTATTCCAAATCGACAAAAAATACGATCCGCTACGACCTTCTTAGTCACAGCCTTATAGGAAGTGACTTCAACCCATTTTGTGAAGTAATCTATAGCCACCAAATGAACCTGTGTCCGTTTGAAGCAGCAAGTTCAATTAGTCCGATGACATCCATGCCCCAAGCATAGAAAGTCTAGGGTGAACTCGTTGCATTGAGTTTGTTGGGTGGCACCCGTATCATATCAGCATGTACCTGGCATTGGTGACACTTTTGAACATATTTGATGCAGTCTATTTCCATAGTCATCCAGAAATACCCAGCCTTTAATATCTTCTTGGCTAGAATGAACCCGTTCATGTGCGGTCTGCAAGTTTCGGCGTGTATTTCTTTGAGAAATCTAGATGCCTCCTTGGTATCGACACATCGCAGCAATACCAAATCAGGAATTCTTATATTCAGAATTCCTCCACTTTGAAAGAAATGGTTAGTCAATCTTCAAAGCGTGCACTTCTGAGTGTGTGTAGCATTCTCTGGGTAACCCTATTTCTCCAAGTATTCCTTGATATCATGGAACCATGGATTTCCATCAAACTCTTCTTCAACATAAGCACAACAAGCTGGTTGCTTGTGAATCTCTATCGGGATAGGATTGATGAAATGCTTGTCTGGATGTTGTATCATGGAACACAAGGTGGCCAATACATCTGCGAACTCATTCTGAATCCTTGGAACATGTTTGAATTCTATCTCTGTAAACCTCTTGATCAACTCTTGTACACTATGTAAGTATGGTAATATTTTAGTGTTTTGTGGTAGCCCATTCTCCTAATACCTGGTGTACCAATAGAGCAGAATTTTCGATTACCAGCAACTCCTCAACATTTATGTCAATGGCCAATCTGAGACACAATATGCAGGCCTCATATTCTGCCATATTGTTGGTGCACGAGAACCTGAATTTTGCGAATATCGAATAATGTTGGCCGGTTTCTGATACTAAAACAGCTCTAATGCTTACTCCCTTGAAGTTTTCTGCTCCGTCAAAAAACATCCTCCAACTGTCGTATATTTCGGCAGTATGCTCACCTACAAATGACACTTCCTCATTGGGAAAATACATTTTTAATGGTTCGTATTCTCCGTCTATGTGGTTCTATGCTAAGTGATCATCCAATGCGTGACCCTTGACTGCCTTCTGAGTCACATAAATGATGCCAACTTACTTAGCAGTATCTGCCAATTTGCTAACTTACCTGTAGGCATGAGCTTCTGAAAAATATATTTTAGTGGATCCTTCCTTGATATAAGATATGTAGTGTACGCAAAGAAATAATGTCTTAATTTCTGGGCTATCCATGTCAAAGCACAACAAGTGCACTCTAGCAAAGAGTACCAGGCCTCTAAAGTGTGAACTTCTTACTCACATAGTATATTATCTGCTCCTCCCTCTCGGTTTTACCATGTTGCCCTAGAACGCAACCAAAAGCTCCATCCAGCACGGATAGATACAGTATTAGAGGTCTTCCTGGCTCTAGTGGGACCAACACGAGTGGTTTAGAAAAGTACTTCTTGATTTTGTCAAAGGTTTTGACATTCTTCAGTCTAGTTCGCCGCAACATCTTTCTTCAGCATCTTGAAGATCGGCTCACATATCACCGTTGTCTGTGCTATACAATGGCTGATATAGTTGAGGTGTCTTATGAAACTCATCACATCCTTCTTGTTCTTTATCTTCAGACTCATATCCGGCTTGCATTTTTTGAGGTTCTGCTTTACCGGTGGACATATGGGGTTGGTAGGTAGCTTGTGAGCTACTATGAATGTTCTTAACCCAGTCATGGCGTTGTAGGACCATGCAAAAATGTCCTCAAATTCTTTTAGAAACCTGACATACTCTTCCTTATTTGACGATGATAGATGAATGCTTATGCAAGTTTCTTTGACTGTTTCAAAATCCCCTAAGTTAATTGCTTCAGTTTCCTCCACGTTGGACTTTGGTTTGTTTTCCAAGTTCTCTACTTCTTTGACAATTTCCTCAGGTATTATATCATCTTCCAAATCTTCATAATCACTTGCCCAAATATTTTATAAAGTATTCCATATACTTTCAAATATCATTTGCACATTATTACCCAATTTACAATGTTCATATAAGTATTTTCTACAATATTTATAACTTTTAAAGCATTAAAATTGATTTTTCTCGCATTTAAATTATTTAAACATTTATTAATTATCCTTTTAAATTGGGATGATTCAATCATCCAAATTTGTTATTTTCTCAAATTTAATCCTTTAACTTATGTCTGACAACTATACCCGCGATAGCCTTAATTATTTATTACAATTATAGGACATTTGTAATTAATTTTTCTTTCTTCTCATTACTCCCTTTAGTCTATATTACTTGTCCTTTTTTATTTTTATATGCCCCTTAAAATTTGGAACTTGATTGTGGTTAGTGGAAAAATTGTGATATGAATTATTGTATTGTGGATTAAACATCGTCCTTGACGTTATTTATGCTTCCTACCTTGCTTGTTAATGATATACATGTGCTTGGTGAGGAAGAGTGTAAAAGCACGAAGGGTGATGCCGTGCCGTTTCATTTGTATTATCAGGTGAGGATGAGAATAAAAGCACGAAGGGTGATGCCGTGCCGTTTCATTTATATTATCAGGTGAGGATGAGAGTAAAAGCAACAAGGGTGATGACGTGCAAGTATTTTTATATTATCATATACTCATGGCACGAAGGGTGTTTTCGTGCAGGAGAGGACGAGAGACATACATTATATTGTGATATCGTATTGTTGTGTATACATTCATGCCTTTATCTTGAGATGTTATTATGCACCTATATTTTCTATGTGACTTGTAGTCGTTGTTGCTTCATGTGTGCCTCTACTTTATTATTTTTATTGTTATTGGCACTTCTCCCACTTAGTTGGTACTGTTATAGGTATGTACGGTGAGAAAGATATAAATGCATGAAGGGTGTTACCGTGCCAATTGATTTGATCTACATATATATATATATATATATATA
>AWOL01S0021161.1:262999-292600 GCA_000715115.1 Nicotiana otophora
ATATAATAGGTGATCTCTTCGACTCACAGACTTAGCCATAGTACTTGACGGAGGCAATCTCAACTTTCGGACTTATCTAACAAGGATGACAATTAGGTACCTCTCATAAGCCAATTACCCTTTAACTTTACCTTCCACAGCTCCCATCGGAACGATAGACAAACAATCCTCAACTACCCTTTTGGGCATAGACACATGAAATACCGGGTGCATGGAGAACAACGATGGGGGACATCACACGCGTAGCTTGGCCTATTTCTTTTAAGATTCCATAAGGCCCCAATGTAAACTACACCTAACTTACCTTTATTAACAATTCACATAGTATCTTCATGATGAAAATCTTGAGAACAACCCGTTCACTTCCTTCCACTCTAAATCTCTATGCCGAATACCCAAACTAAACCTTTTGCAACTTTCAACAATTATTCTACGATGTGCTAAAATGCATATGACTATAGAGTTCCTATCCAATATGTTCGATCATTGAATGATGCTTATTCTTTGACATGTTTGAACCTACAACTCTTGATAGATTTAATACAAATAGGAACAACGAGGTTCGATATTGGATTGGAATTATTCAAGAATCCGTCAATGTACTGAGAAGGGCATTTCAAGAGGTTATATCCTAAGAGACATGAATGTTACTACCAACAGCACTGACATGGTTAATCATTGTAATGACATCATTGGTTAGAAAGGTTCTAATAGGTAATATGATGCTCCGGGGAGAAAGACAAATAACTCATATCCACCTAGGGATGTAGAACATTAAGGATAATAAACTCTCTGCACATGACAATGACATAGCCAATGATTCTAGAAGCCGAGTGTGTAAAGATAACGGAACCCAGGGAGACACTATAAAATAATCATGGAAGGTTTGCAGATGTTCATAATGAGTTCTCCATGGATTTTATGACTTGAAAAATACCTAGATGCTAATGAAAGATAGGAAAACATGAGAAGCAGATGTGATGCTATGATAACCCCCAAAGGTGCATTTGGTCTTGATGGAGAGCCTTTTAAGGGCCCTTATGAAAAATGAAGTGTTGCAGCAATATATGGAAGGATGCGATCTCTCATGGTTATCCAACAAATGTCAGGGAACTAGAATAATGAATTCATTAACTAATGAACACATTTAATACATGTTTAGAGGTGTAAAGAGAAAATGAACATTTGTTATGAGCTGGACATGTTTCTGCTATATTAACTCCCAAACTGCAATACAAGTCCACGTCATGGGCAACTATAATACTAGGAATAAAGTCAGATACTCACTGCGGAATGTCCTAAGTGGACACGAAAGTTATACTAAGATGGGCGACACAAGATCTTCCTATGATAGAGGTATGAGGATCTCAAATTTCATAGAGACTTCATGCAAACAAGTGACCATTTCGATTGACATGTACACATATGATAGGCGCTGAGGTATGCTCTTATGTTACTAAATAGTGGAGGGGTTTATGATAATGTTCACAAAGGGAGTAAAGTGATTCCTCAAATCCTATGAGCCACATACATAGGAGAGGTAGAGAGAGGCTCAAGAAATATCTCAACACTAGGTTGTCTTACATTAGATTTGATACCACGTAGGTAAACATTGTGATGGTGCATGCATAAGCACAAGTGAGCAGATGTTATCCATTTGAATCATAAGGTTCTATAAGAAATTCATCAGGTGTAGTACTTTATTGAGAATTTAGGGAAGCAAGTGGGAAGTATTAGCCTATAGCTATAGCTCATTTCAAGGAAATAATTATAGAACTCAATTCCTCAAGAGGTTGTAAGTAAGATAATGGTGATAAAAAGGCTTCACGAATAATGCATCTCGTTCAAATAGTAGATACATTCAATATTTTGTGATTCAGATTCTTGTCAATATCGTATTCATGCAGGCTCTCAGACGTACGTATAATAAGAAACAGTATGTGGTGTTCAGAATGATGTACTAAGGATTGACTTACATATCCTCAGACATGTAAGCCTACCTCGGCACCACGAAACCTTAAATTCCTTGGAAAAATTTTACGGGGCCTTACACCCGGTCCTAACGACCAACTAGAGAGTCTGTAAAGCTTCAGATGGAACCTCATGTCTGGACTCCTCATGCTCATCTAACTCAGGGGGTACTCTACTAGTACCCTGGCTAGCAATGACTTTTCCCTTCTGGGCAGCTATGAGTCTCTTCCGCGACATCGCTATATATAAAACGTTTCGTTAGAAGGCTAAATTCTTATAACATAGCCCTATTGCACAGTGTAGAATAGAAGGAAGGACAACAATCCTATAATACCCTGTAGCCTCCTGTTCATAAGTATGGCACACAACATACTCCTGAACAAGAGTCTACTAGACACGGCCTGTAAACACTCTAGGACTGAACTGCTCTGATACCATGTTTGTCACGACCCAGCCTAGGGCCGCAATGGCTAACCGACACTAAGTGCCGATCATCACTAAGATTTCTGATAATCTAATAGTAATGAATATAAATGGATAAACTGAATAAGCATAAATATGGCTAATAAGAATAGTACAATCTGGAAAGCCGACAAGGCTAACACAAGCTAACATATAAAATTATACTAACTGCACAAGTGCATATCTATAGGCCTCTAGGAGTGCTGAATTGAACAAGTACTGGATGGAACAGGTCCCCGCCATACCCAAACTAGCTGACTGTACACATACCAAAGGATAAGTAACTCCGGGAGTAAACAGAGTGACTATAACAACTGGTGGATGGCCTACTGATGTGGCTCAAGCGCTGGTCTATTTGTACCTGCGCGGCTTGAAACGCAGCACCCCGAAAGGGATGCGAGTATGATATGTACAAAGTATGTAGGGTGAAAAGCATATATAAAGCATACTAAAGCATGAATGTAAGTTGGAAAATCTGAATATAAGCTGAAAGCTAAACAAAAGTCTAAACTGAATCGAAGTTTAAGCTGAAACAGTGCTGAAACTGAGCTACTATTTAAACTGGTACCTATTTGGTGTTATGATCTATATCCACCTAATCAGGTAACTGTATATCTGAACTAGCCTCATGTATAGTCATGCAATGCAAACTATAGCTATATACACATATATAACATTCCTGACTGGTGTTATGGCATATATCCCCCCAATAGGTAAATATATAAGGCCCATTTGGTGTTATGGGCTATATCCCCTCAACAGGGAAATATATAAGGCCGACTGGTGTTATGGTCTATTTCCCCAGCATATAATCAATAGGACTCGCTGGCATTATGGGTTGTCTCTCCCAACATATAATCAATAGGCCTCGCTGGTGTTATGTTCTATATCCCCCCATCATAATCAATGGAAGAATGTATGAGGTATAACACATGTGGCAACATTATATGGACTCAAGATATCATGAAGGAAATCATAAACGAAATCACAAACGTAATCTAACGCTCGTCGTCTATAAGTTAGACGAAGGAGCCTATCCTCATTTTAGGGTGAAACTGAGTATGTACATGAGATACTAAGGTTAATTAACTCATTAGGATTCCTATATAATCAATTTAAAACCAATGAACTCAAGATTTCTCCAACTCTTCGAATTTTCAAAAATTTCGGCAGAGTTTCGCCTAAACTTAGATGATCCCCCAAAATAACAGCAAGCAGCACAATATACATGGGAATGGATACCTGGCCAAGATGATAACATCAATCTAAAGGAGATCCAGTTATCCACTATAGTGTCAAACGATCGACAGAATAGAATTATGAATATAATGTCGACTCATAGTGGCTAACTTGTGACATGAAAGTCTAAATATGATTTAGGAATAATCTAAGCATCAACACATGAAAATAAAGTTATATAATATTAAATAAATCTATTAGGATCGTATGGGGGTTAATTATATATAAAAATATCAAAGGAACGGAACAAACGGACGTCCGAATGGCATAGGCCAAATTGGCGATTTTCCCTTTTGTTTTTGTTGTGTTTTGAAGTTCCAACCTAAACTATTTTCATCCATAATTCACATATGGAATTGAATAATATACAAGTATACAACACATGCTGATATTTCTCTTGAAATCCCCTTAAAAGATCATGAAGAAAGGCTAGAACATAGCTAAAACAAATCATGCCGAAAACGACACTAAAACACTACATACCTCTTGTGTTCTTGCTTTCAAACCTTTTTCCCTTTGATCCACACCCTTACTTATGCTTGTATTGCTAAAATACAGAGGTGACAAGCTTCCTTAGACAAGAATCTCTTTCCAAACCTCGAGATATAAGGATAAAGAAGGACGGCAAAGTCTTACATATGTCGTAAGGATCGCATTGATGTTGATCGCCTCTTGATTTTGAGCCGCGGATGATGGAATTTCTTCAAAACCCTAGAGATGTGTTTAGGATATCTAGAGAGAGTGTTTAGGTCTGATCTGGGTAGAAATAAGGCTTAAAGATGAAGTCCACAACTTTATATAGCAAGATAATTCTCAACCGACCTTGTGGGTCATAAAGGGAGTTGATTGCGCAGTTTCGTAAAAATGCGAATATCTCTCTACTCCGATATCGTATTGACAAACGGTTCGACGCGTTGGAAACTAGATTCGTAGATATTCAATTTGGTTGTGGATCACCCCGTAATTTCAATTATATTGAGCGAAAAACTCAGTAACATTATACCCATATTATAAGTAAAATTATGAACGTAACTTGCGACAACTTTCGTCGAATTTTGTTTCATAACTCGTTTGACTTCAAAACATAACGCACGAATATAATACAACTAAAATACATCACAACATCACCTTATTATCATGTTAAGCACCCTAGATCACCCCAAAAGCATGGGTTATAACATTCTCAACTTGCCGACTTTCAACGAAACTTAGTTTCTTTGATTCGTTTAGCTTCTAAACCTTCCAACCCTCTTGGTACTTGAAGTTCATGATCTTAAATGTTTGTTACCTCCAAGGTAACATGATTAACTTACTTTATGTACTTCCAAAGATTATCTCATTTTCGAGCTTACATCAACTGACTTACGACGTACTTTTACGTACGAAAACATGGGGTGTAACATGACATTCACACCATCTTCTTCAAGATATCCAAGACCACATCGTAGTACATGAATACCATTGGATAGAAGGCAGAAATATTTATAGGAAATTCATCAGAATTCATGCAACTCCTAACCTTCTCATAAAAGATATCCCACCAGTGTAACCTTGTATCGACATCTTCCAATAGCATTGCCATAGTTACATCCATTATGAAATCAGTTAATTCTCCTGGGTCCACACTCATTCGCCATCCGTAAGAATCCATTCATCCCATTAACATCAACTGAAGGTCCAACAATACATTTAGAACCTGAAGCTATATTGCATCCCAAAATGACAATCAAACATTCCCATTCCTCTACATTCCAAGCAAACTCTTTTCGTCACATTCAAACTTCATAAGTACAAAAGCCACTAGCTCAAACAAAATACACATACTTAGTCATTTGTCCACCATGACCCAAATAGCACTAAGCTTTCTCAAAGCATGTGGCTATTCTACCACAAAATCCATACAATACGCTACTACTCCCACTCTAGTTTAACCATATTCCTATGCAAGATACTCGACCTCTGCTATTTGTACTTGACCTGCTAATAATTCAACTACCACGAGACACATCCCACCATGTCCTTTCATCATTCTCCACCAATCACGTTGCCCCAATTCACGATCCATCTTCCTAGCACCCGAATAAATAGATTGCCATCAAATCTAAGCTTCTTTAAGGATCATCCCCCTCGAGCCATAAATACTGGAAACACCGATCCGACCATAAAGTCATAATACACCGTCATCTCAAATAGCCGCTTCTTAGGTACCACTTCGCAACACAATCCCCCCAAAGGCAAACAAATGAAGACCACCATACTGACGATCCTTAGTGCACTCAAATAAGGACGACGACATCACAACACAAACAAAAATTCCACCAAGTTCGAAAATACCCAACTCGCCACTTCGTCGGTCAAGGCCAGAACACTCGTAGCCTTATTGCCTCTCATGTGCTGGAATTAAATACCGAGTCCTCCAATCACGAATCGAATAATCCTTTTCCAAAAGTATTCACTGCCACAACACATAAGTAAGCACCCAACTATTTACACCAGCACTACACGATAACAACATATGAACATCACCATACACTGTGTATAGCCTCGAAACCATGGGCAACGCTAACACTAGGCTGAAATGACAGAACACCCCTCCATAAGGCGATGATAATAGTCTGTCGGCATACACATGGAAAAACATCCTGCACCACATATGTAGCATCTCCACAACTCGTCGATGCCTAACTGATATCGAATGCTCGACATCGTGTATGAATGTGTAGGAAGGAACCGAAGACATAAGCTTCAACAAAATCAAATCGCGCGACGAGGAATTAAGAAAGGGAAGTTCTCCTAACAACTCTATAGCCTTTCCAAGATAAGTACAGACGTCTCCGTACCAATCCACAAAACTCTACTAGACTTGCTCGTGACTCGTGAGACCTAAGTGAACCTAGTACTCTGATACCAAGTTGTGACGACCCAAAACCCTCCTTAGGTCATGATGGCGCTCAACGCTACCGTTAGGCAAGCCAAAAATAAAATCAACACATCAATAGTTAATCCAAAATGCATTTCAAAACAACTAAAGAAATACAGAGTGGAAATCGTTTGTTTTTATAGGAAATATAGATGTTATCATTTTAAATGTTAGAATGAAGCCAAAATATAAACTAGAAATTCATAAAGGAATACAACCAAGAGAAAATCTAAATCCCCAAAACCCAGCGTTACAAGTGCAAGAGCATCTACTCGAAGTACAATACTACAACAACATCTATCTGGAATATAAAATAGATAGGATAGAGTAAATGAATGATGTGGGGACTCCTTGTATTGCGGATCATAATGTGGAATGCAGCTCACCACAAAGTCTCCTCAGTATTTGAGCCTATGCACCAGGATAACCACCAAATGTGTACTTGTCTCAGTACCTGCACAAGTAGTGCATAGGTATAGTATGAATACGTAAATCAACTCATACCTAGTAAGTATCTAGCCTAACCTCGAAGAAGTAGTGATGAGAGGTCGGCATAGACACCTACAGTGGTCCAATAATTAAAGTACAATAAAAGTAGACAGGTATGAGGCATAGCAGGTAAGACTAACGAAATAGATATATGTGCATAACACGACCCTCAACAGAAAAATAAATACGAAGTCCTTAATAACCGGATAATATCCCGAACGGAATACATAATGGTCAATACTAGATAAAATATCACATCTCAAGTGTGGAAGAATCATAGGTAGACCGACTCCTTATCAAATATTACACACGATTCTACCAAGGCGAATGGACCTATCCTATAAGAGTTATGGCGTGATATCCTGCCGTGGTGTACGGATCGATCCTATAATAATAGTGTACACAACCGAGGTTGTACCGCCTGATCCAATGATGCATCTCATAAAACTGCCGAGGTGAATGACCTGATCCCATAATAGTACTGCTGAGGTGTTCAGTACGATCCCATAGGAATAGTGAAACTTGACGGGTCACTGGCCCCACTCACGAATATATGTGTGAGTTATGAAATTCAAGAGACTTTCGGACAAATTCGTACAAAACGGGATAAATCTGTAAAAGGAAGTATAAATTTTCATTACCAATCAAGTAGCTCGCTAAGTATCTAAAATAGCAAGTCTAGTCTCAAGAAAAAATATAAATTAAAGTATTTAAAACATGCAAGAATGACTCAAATAATAGATTAAAAGCATGTCGTGATTCTATGTCTACCCGGACATAATCAGGAATTCTAGCATACGCACAGACACTCGTCACCTCATACGTGCGTAGCTCCCAAAACATGTGGCACATAAGAAATATAGCACATACGGGGTAAATTCCCCCTCACAAGGTTAAATAGGAGACTTACCTCTCTGCAAAATCCGATAACCGGCTCCAACGCCTATCTAACACCTCAAACCAATGTCAAACGATCCAGAACTAGTCAAAGAACGTGTAAACCAATCAAAATATACCCAAAGACTCGTAATTTAACAATTAGAAACAATTCCCAACTCCACATGAAAAGTTAACAAAGTCCACCCCTGGGCCCACATGCCTGGATTCCAAAATTATTTGAAGATAAATATTACCCATAGAACACAAACTCAAATATATAATTTATTCCCAATTCCATGTCTAATTTCCTGGTCAAAATCCAAAAATACGATTTCTAGAGTTTCTTCCAAAATTTCACAATTTCTACAAATTTTCATGTTCAAATCCATACATAATTAATATATTTAACTCAGAATGGGTAGGAATCACTTACCTTGTGATACATGATGAAAATTCCCCTTAAACAATCGCCCCAAAATCGGCTCCAAATGAGATATTGAGATGAAAATGAGCTAAGTCCCGATTTCAATTCTTAAACACTACCAGTCGCCCTTCTTCGAGATCGCAAAGGTCAAATCAGCCTCGCCCAAAGATGACTATACGCGAACGCGAGGACCCTCAAGCGATCGCAAAGTTCAGGTACGAAGCATGGCAAGTAAAATAGTGAGATCACATATATGTACATAACACGATCCTCAACAGAAGAAATAATACAAAGTCCTCAATAACCGAATACTACCTCGAATGGAATATGTAATGGTCAACACTAGATAAAATATCATATCTCAAGTCAGAAAGACTCATAAGTACGCTAACTCCTCATCAATTACTTTGCACGATTCGGCCGAGGCGAACGGCCCGATCCCATAAGCGTATGTCATAGAACTGCCGAGAAGAATGGCCTGATCCTATAAGATTATGTTACATAGTCATGCCGAGGTGAGAGACCTGATCCCATAAGAGTGTGATACATAATCTTGCCGAGCCGAATGACCCGATACCATAAGAATATGATACATGATACTGCCGAAGCGAACGACCAGATCCCATAAGAATATGTTACTCTACCAAGGCAAACAACCTGATCCTATAAGAGTGTGTTACATGATACCGAGGAAAACGACTCGATCCCATAAGAGTATTGCTGAGGCATTCAACCCAATTCCATTAAAATATGAACCTTTAATGGATCACTGGCCCCAGTCATGAATATACATGTGAGATATAAATTCAAGAAAACTTTCGGACGAATACGCACAATGCCGAAGAAATATGTAAAGGGAAGTACAATTTCCACGGTTAATCAAGTAGCTCGTCAAGTATCGAATGTAGCATGTCCGATACTCTACGCGAGTCTAGTATCAGGCTAAATGTAAATTAAAGCATTTAAACAAGCTAGAATAACTCAAATAGTACAATTAAAGTATGGCATGAGTCAAAGTCTACCGGGAAAAAATCAGGAATTCTAGAATACGCACGGATACTCGTCACCTAATACATGTGTAGCTCCCACAACATGTAGCACATAACAAATATACCACCTACGGGGTAAATTTTCCCTCACAAGATTTAGACATGAAACTTACCTTGCTCCGAAATCTGATTACCGGCTCCAACGGCTCTCTAACACCTTAAACCAAAGCCAACTGATCTGAAACTAGTCAAAGAACGTGCAAACCAATTAAAATATACCCAAAGACTCATAATTTAATACTTAATAACAATTCCCAACACCACACAAAAAGTCAACAAGGTCAACCCTCAGGCTCACACGCTCGAATCCGAATTTCTTTGAAGATAGATATTATTCATAGCACCACGAACTCAAATATATAATTTATTCTCAATTCCATGTCCAATTTTGTGGTCAAAATCCAAAAATACTATTTCTAGATTTTCTTCCAAAATCCCGAAATTTCTACAAAAGTTCATGTTTAAATCCATATATAATCAATGTATTAAACTTATAGTTGGTAGGAATCACTTACCTTCTGATGTTGATGAAAATTCCCCTCAAAAGAGCTCTAAAATTTGCCCATCCCAGGTGAAAATATGAGAGAAATGGGCTAAGTCCCGAAATAAAATGTAATCTGCCCATGCCTTTCCTCTTTGCGATCGCGGAAGTAGCCTCACGATCGCGAAGGCCAAAGCTTCTTGCTGCCCCAACTCTTGTCCGTGTTCGTGACATCCAGGTCGTGTTCACGATTCATCCTGACTCAGGCCCTTCGCGTTCGCGGTGCCTAAGCCACAATTGCGAAGGCTTAATGCCTGCCAGACCCAACCTTCTCTTCCTTCTTCACGCTCATGCTTATACCTCTGCGTTCGCGAAGGAGAGCCAAATTCACCTCGCGTTCGCGGAGCCTGCTTTGCGTTCGTGAATTAACCAACTTCCCCATCCAAAATCCTTCTTCACGTTCGCGACTTTCCTTTCGCGATCCCGTAGCACAAAATGGCAGCCCACAAATTCCTTTATCACGATTGCGAACATCCCCTCGCGATCGCGAAGCACAATACCAACACCAGCAAAACTCCCAAACTTGGTCTGAAACCATCCCGAATCACCTCTGAGGCCCCCGGGACCTCGTCCAATCCTATCAACCAATCCTAATACCTTATCCAAACTTATCAAAAGGCTCGAAACGCCACGAATAACATCAAATTATGAATCGACGATCAAAATCATTCTTTTGACTTTCAAACCTTCAACGTTCGTCTACGCGTCCGAATCACACCTAGACATACCGGATCCCGACCAAACTTCACATACAAGTTTCAATCAGTTAAATGAACCTATCTAAGGTCCCGGAACATAACCCAGAGTCCAATAACACTGAAGTCCACTCCAAGTCAAACTTAGGAAATTTCAAAACCTTCAAAATCCAAACTTCCGATAATACGCGCTGAATCGCTCTCAGACCATCCGATACTCAACTCGGACATACACCCAAGTACGAAATCATCTTATGACCCTATAAGAACCTTCAAATCTCGATTCTGAGGTCGTTTACTCAAAAGTCAAACCTTGGTCAACTCTTACAACTTTAAGCTTTCGAATTGAGAATTATTCTTCCAAATAATCTCCACACTTCCCGATAATCAAACTGACTACATACGCAAGTCATAATACGTAAAGTGAAGCTACTCAACTCCAAACTTCCCGATAATCAAACTTGACTATATGCGCAAGTCATAATACATAAAGTGAAGCTACTCAAGGCCTCAAACCGTCGAACGACATGCTAGAGCTCAAAACGTCCGGTCAGAACGTTACATTCTCCCCACTTAAACATATGTTCATCCTCGAACGTGTCAAGAACCGTTCCAGAGTTTCCAAAATCACTGTATACTCCTCTTGTACCTACCTGTACTATCACAATCCATATGAGCAAATTAGCTCAACCCAGACTAAAGACCCTTCCTGTTACCTTAGTCCACAAGCCTTAGAACCAAATTCCAACATCCAAAATTTCCTATAAGATCAAATTCCTTGCATACATGCACTATATCAATCTCCATGACTTGTACTAAAACATACATATACACCCAAGTTATAACCACACGACGCACTGTATAATTCATATGCCCATGGTAATATGGTAATAGACCTCACGACACATAAAGATCCTGTTCCAACCTCACAATACTGCAATGATGTAAGACAGGTGCAGACCCTCATAACCATCCGTCAAATCAATAAACCATGGGGTTCTTCTGTTCGACATGAATAATTGACGCATTCTGAACTCATTAGCAGCATTCTCCCTCCAAACATACATTATACAAATATGTTTGTGCTGATACCAGGTCCAACAACCTCGTCTCACCAAGTACAAACTGTTCGGGCAATAAGCCATATCAAACAGTGTCTAAAATCTCATACGACGTCATCAAGGCGCTAACAAGCCACAACTCGAATATGGCCAATAAGGAAAATAAACCCGAGTACAGAACTATCTAGCCCGCGTAACGAAACCAACTAAACAAAGGCTACAGACCTATCCCACATATGAGAAGTAAAACACACAAAATAGTATAAGGAATCATACACAACATCTGACTGTTGCGGCGTGCAATCCAATCCAAATATCATACTTGTGGGGGCGTGCCACCCGATCTACACATAATCAATCTACACGGGAATACCTATCGAGCCAAAAATGCTCATATTCACTAGACACACGTATATCAACCACAAGCATGCCAAGTGCATAAACATAATCCTGGGAATATGTATAGTGTCATGCGCTACAAAAGGCCTAGCACGACTAAGGTGCAATAAACAAATCGGTATTTAGAAAATCATCTCTATAACACCACAAGACTGCACATGATCACAACACACATGTGAATAATCAAGCCGTCTCACAACCCACATGGAATAAAGAGTAACACATGCAATAGAAGACGACAAGAATAACAGCCATCACACCCTAAGACTCATCCATAGACAATGATGTGTTGTGTAAGCATATTCGATCTGTGTGGAATATACCTTCATATTAGGCCCGCTATTGGACCCCTAAACTGATTCCGAACATCTCAAATTATATAAATAACCTCCCAAAGATCCATAATGACCATATCCATAACACATACGATCAACCGTCAAATCCGAAACCAACTTCCGTAGTCCGCAACCAAAGGAATGATGTGTCGCTTATCCATAAACTCCCAATCTACGACGGCACTAGAATCTTCATATCGGATTTCAATCTCTATCACTTAAATGACTGATACATTACACCTACACAATCATCCCATGGGAGATACTCCCACATCCTTCCGCACTAGGTAACAAAATCTGCACATCCATGGCTACCCACCATGCTATTTTTGTGGTGCTAATCAAGAATTCGCAAATCAATACATAATGCATCTTCCATAGAACACCATCCTCATGCGACACTAAAATAGCACAAGTATACCCTGAACATCTGAAATCTCCCCCCGCTCTTTCGAGCCATGACATACTTGTCAAAACTAAACCGCAACCTTGACCCTTCAATCCCAATTTCCATTCAGCTCATTGCATCAATGATATTATTACGCGATATTATAAGAATTTCGTCATGACTCTTGAACCACCAGTAGAATAGACACTTCATCGGCTAGAAACCTTTCACTTAACTCATTTCAGAAGAAAAATTGCAACACGCAACTAACTTCTCATTACTGCAAAATACACAAACCTCAAGTCGTGGTTGAAACTGCAATAACTCTTCGGGACCCATTTGCACATAACCGTGCCACATTAACGTTGAGTCTTCTAAATCAACCAAGTCATGCAGACTACCAAACCCACAAGTATAGCTAGGAAGCACCTGCATAACTCTTTCATACCGAAGGAACCAATCATTTCCTTTACCATGCCGATCCAAACCACTACTAAACTGACTTAACTTCTTCAACTTTCTTCTTGACTTGACTTCAAAGTAACACCTCTTTTTCCAGCACCCTATGGACCTCAATCAACCCTCATCCCAAGTGACCCCAAATCACAAGACCATGTCGTCTCAATACCAATAAGCTATTTTATACCCCCCTAATGCACTCAATAGCACCTTCAACTGTCACACCCGACCCGATGAGAACTTTTGCAAATCCGAAGCTGTTTCTTTTATGTCTCTAACACTGTACCGCATACGCGATGATAAAATAGAAATACTCCAAGTACACTTTACACTCTGCTGCAAAACTAAATCCACAGTCACATAACAACCCCGAAAATCCTTAAGCATCACGCCTTAAATGTTGAATCTAGAAGAACCATTATTGAGAGTCGCTCACTCTAATCGAGTCCCGATTATAAAATAAAACAATTGGTGCTCTGTTAGCACACAGATACTTTAAAGAAGTAATCAAATGAATCATCTTCCTTGCTCATCACATCTATAAAGATATACCCAATCTGAGTTATTCCACAACCTCCACACATCAATAAGGTGAAATATAGCACACGTCCATCAAATTCCTTGCTCAGATTTCCCCTGATGTTCTCTTCCTCGATCATAACTAATCCACCGACGTACCGCTAACCAAAAACTACAAAGGAACATAACCATGTGACCCAATCATCCACGATAGGCTCCCCCCACTTATCTTTAAGCCACAATCTCAAATCTAAGGACCCATAATGACTTCTCCCCCTAACGAACATGATCTTACACCGTTACTCAGCCAAATTTCTCACAAGATCTTGTTTCACTAATCATCACATATCCCGAATTGTCAGTCCTAAATGCACACTCAACTTCATGACAGTCGCGCCTTCTTCCTCGGGCGATACAGACCCACATCGCAGTACATGCCTCATGTTGGATAAAAAGTAGAACTCTTCATATGAACTTTATCAAAAATCGTGAAATCCCTAACCTTCTCACATGAGATAGCCCACCTATGTAACCTCATATCGACATCCCCCAACGACATTGTCATAGTTATATTTACTATGAAATCAGTTAATTCTACTGGGTCCACACACATCCGCAATGGTAAGAATCCATTCATTCCATTAACATCAACTGAAGGCCCAATAATACGTTTAAAGCTCGAAGCCATATAGAATCCCAAAACGATAACCAAGCATTCACATCCCTCTATATTCCGAACAAACTCTTTTCGTCACATCCAAACTTCCCATGTGTAGAAGGTACCTCAAGGATCATCTCCCTCGAACCCTCAATACTGGAATACCGATTCAACCCTAAAATGTAATACACCGCCATCTTTGATAACCACTTCTTAGGTACCACTCCGCAACTCCGGGCCCTCAAAGCAGAAAAATGAAGACCCTCATACTGATGAGCCTTAAGGCATTCAACAAGGACGATGACACAATAACACAAATAAGAATTCCACCAAGTTCGAAAATATCCAATCTCGCAACTTCGTCGCCAACGCCCGGACATCCATAGCCCAATTGCCTCTCATCCGCTGGAATTGAATGTTGAATCTCCCAATCATGAACCGAATAATCCTCTTCTCGAATCCTTTATTGCCGCAACAAAAACAACCACCCTACCATTCACACTAGCATTACGCGATAAGAACGCATGAACATCATAATACACTGTATAAAACCTCAAAATATGGGCAACACAAATACTGGGCTAAAATGACAGAACACCCCTCCACAAAGCGACAATAATAGTCTACCCACATACACAAGGAAAAATATCCTACACCACACCTGTAGTATCTCCACAACTCTTTGGTTCCTAACTAATATCGGATACTCGACATCACGTACGAATGAGTAGGAAGGAATTACAAATGTAAGCTTCAACAAAATCAAATCGTACAATGAGGAATCAAGAAAGGGAAGTTCTCCTAACAACCCTATAGCCTCTCAAAGATAAATACAGACATCTTTGTACTATCCGCAAGACTCTACGGTACTTGCTCATGACTCGTGAGACCTACGTGAACCTAGAGCTCTAATACCAAGCTGTCACGATCCAAATCCCATAATAGGTCATGATGGTGCCCAACGATGTTGTTAGGCAAGCCAACACGTGAACCTCCACTTAATTATCCATTTTAACCTTTAGAAATTAGAAATTCATTAATTAAATATAGAACTCATGGAAACATATATTCTTCTTTACCAAATTACCGAGTATAAATGAATAATAGATTGTAGCGATAATAACAATATTGGATACAACTGTGAATATCTACTAGATACCCCCAAAACCAGGTGTCACAAGTGCATGAACATCTACAAGGAAACACAATACTACTATAACATCTGTCTAGAATATAAAATAGATAGGATAAAATAAATGAATAAGATCGGGACTTCGTGTACTGCAGATCGTAACATGGAATGAAACTCACCATAAAGTCTCATTAGCAGTCGCGACAATATGACCACCAAATGTACCTGTCTCAGTACCTGCACAATTAGTACAAAAGTTTAGTATGAGTACGTAAATCAACGAATACCCAGTAAGTATCTAGCCTAACCCCAAAGAATTATTGATGAGGGGTCGACATCGATATATACTAGTGGCCCAATAAATCAAGTATAATAAACGTAGACAGGTACGAAGCATGACAAGTAAAATAGTGAGATCAAATATATGTACATAACACAATCCTCAACATAAGAAATAATATGAAGTCCTCAATAATCGAATACTACCTCGAATGGAATACGTAATGGTCAACACCAGATAAAATATCACATCTCAAGTCAGAAAGATTCATAAGTACGATGACTTCGTATCAATAATTTCGCATTCTGTCGAGGTGAAAGGCCCGATCCCATAAGATTATTTCACAGAACTGCCGAGGCGAACGGCTCGATCCTATAAGAGTGATTCGTAGAACTGCCGAGACGAACAACCAAATCTATGTTACATAGTCTTGCCGAGGCGAGCGGTCCGATCCCATAAGAATATGATACATGATACTGCCAAGGCGAATGACCCGATCCGTTAAGAATATATTACTCTACCGAGGCGAACAACCCGATCCCATAAGAGTGTGTTACATGATACCGTCGAGACGAACGACCTAATCCCATAAGAGTATTATTGAGGCGTTCAGCCCGATCCCATTAGAATATGAAACTTTGACGGGTTACTAGCCCCACTCATGAATATACGTGTGAGTTATGAAATTCAAGAAAACTTTCGGAAGAATATGCACAATGTGGAAGAAATCCGTAAAGAGAAGTACAATTTTCACGGCTAATCAAGTAGCTCATCAAGTATCTAAATAGTAAGTCTGATACTCTACGTGAGTCTAGTCTCGGTCTAAATATAAATTAAACATTTAAATAGGCAAGAATAACTCAAATAGTATAATTAAATCATTGCGTAAGTCTAAGTCTGCCCAGACATAATCAGGAATTCTAACATACGCACAGACACTCATCATCTCATACGTGCGTAACTCCCACAACATGTAGCACATAACAAATATAACACCTACGGGGTAAATTCCCCCTCACAAGGTTAGACAGGGGACTTACCTCGCTCCGAAATTTGATAACCGGCTCCAACGCCACTCTAACATCTCAAACCAAAGCCAACCTATCCAAAACTAGTCTAAGAACATGCAAACCAATCAAAATATACCCAAAGACTCATAATTTAATAAATAATAATAATTCCCAATTCCACACGAAAAGTCAACAAAGTCAACCATCGGGCTCACGCACCCGAATCCAAAAACTTTCGGAGATAAATATTACCCATAGCACCACGAACTCAAATATACAATTTATTCCCAATTCCATGTCCAATTTCGTGGTTAAAATCCAAAAATATCATTTCTAGGTTTTCTTCCAAAATTCCAGAATTTCTACAAAACTTCATGTTTAAATCCATATATAATCCATGTATTAAACTCATATTTGGTATAAATCACTTACCTTGTGATGTTAATGAAAATTCCCCTCAAAAGAGCTCCCAAAACATTCGCCCATCCCAAATGAAAATGTGAGAGAAATGGGCTAAGTCCCGAAATATGAAGTAATCTACCTAGGTCTTTCCTCTTTGTGATCGCGGAAGTAGCCTCACGGTCGCGAAAGTAGCCTTACGATCACGAGCTTCCTACTGTCCCAACTCTTGCCGCATTCACGACATCCAGGTCACGTTCCCGATTCATCCTGACCCATGACCTTCGTGATCGCGGTCCCTGAGCCGCGTTCCCAAAGGCTTAATACCTGCCAGGCCTAACATTCCCTTCCTTCTTCGCGTTCGCGCTTGGATCTCCACATTCGTGAAGGAGAGCCAGATCTCCCCTTTGCGTGTACGGGGCCTTCTTCGCGTTTACGAAAGGTAATAAGATGCCACATCCAGAATCCTTCTTCGTGTTTGCGACTTTCCTGTCGCGATCATGTAGCACAAAATGGCAGCCCACCCATTCCTTGATCGTTGTTGTGGACATCCCCCCATGATCGCAAAGCACAACACTAGCCCCAGCAACCAGCTGCATCAAAACACCTAAACTTGGTCCGAAACCATCCTGAATCACCCCACTTTATCCAACTTTCATTCCACTTTATTCTCTTTGTTCAACTTTCATTCCACTTTATTCTCAAATGATCCTACATATAAAATCCGTTCAATTAAGGGCAAACATAGCACTAACAGTCAATATTACAAAAAAAACGTAGAGTAAATAATGACATAAAGTATAGCATTTTAGCTTCGCATGAAAATGCGATTGATGACGCATTAAGACATTCTACGGATGAAAGTAAAATCTCAGTGATACATTGAAGACCAATTACTTTATTTCAATGTAATTGGTTCTCTATTTGATTTTCATAAACTATGATAGCCACTGATCTGCCTATCAATGTAAAGATAATGTTACCACTAGTTTGGAACCAGCTCAAGTAGAAAAAACTATTAAAGTCTTAAATTGGAGAAGGGAACTTGATCCTGCATTAGTATGACTGATTGATGTGTGGCTATAATTCATGGTTTAGCACATTATTCGCATTGCATTTTTATATTCTTTAATGATAAAGTACACCTTATTTGTTTGTAATAGGGTCCATTTTATGTGTAGGAAAATTAAAGATGAAAGTATAAGAAAAAGGAGACCTACAAGTCGAAAGCGAGCGTGGGAGCAGTGAATGAGAGAACCTGGCGATGTCAGGCTTGAAGCTGGCATTAGGCTGGCGTTGCAAGGCAAAGGCCAAGCAGAACCAGGCATTAGGCTGGCGATGCCAGGCCTCAAGCCAAGTTCATCAGGTGTTAGGCTGGCGACGCCAGGCCTGGGGCCAGGTCCAATCCGAGTTTTGAAGACCTAATTCATTTCCGGGTTTGACTAGGACTTGGCCTACACCTTTAGGTCTTTTACTACACATATAAATAGACCTAAAAACACCACTTGGAGGCACTTTTGCAACCGGAGGCAAGAATAGCTTGTGGAATCACCCGTTGGGAGTTAGAATCATCGATTTCTACATCCTTTCATCTTTACTCTGTACTTTAATTATGCAAAATATTTGGGATATTGTTACTATGAGTATGAGTAGCTAAATTCCTAATCTAGGGTTTTGATGGAACCTATTGAAGGATGATTTTCTTGTTACGTTAATATAAATTTGCCGTAATATTTTCTCTATTTGTTCAACTATATTATTCATGTGGTTGATTGAAGGCCCCCCAATTAGTTGTGCCTATTTAGTATGTATTACTCGGGAGAGAGTGCATATTTAGGTAGTTGTTGAACAACATCACTCCTAACGTATATCAGGGATCAATACAGAGGTTTAAAGGTAGGATTAAGGATAACGAAACCTTGGTGCGATCTGAGTGAGCTGTACTTAATGCCAGCTAGCGTAATTCGAGAGAATATATTAAGTAAATTGCGGTAATTACTCGGGAGATATTTACGACAGTTAGAGTGCTCATGGTTTATAGAGAAGACTTAGGCAAATTTGAAGAAAATGTAGGGGAAAAGATTCTGACAATAGGGGAAATCACAACCTTAGATCATTCCAATTTTTGTTTATAACCCGTTCGTAGTTAGTTATTAATTATTGCATTTTTATTATGTAATATTTAGTTCATAAAAACCCAAATTGTTACTTAAATAATTTTGAAGATTGATTGCGTGAATTTGTGCGAGTCTAGTAGTTGTGTTTGATAGGTTAATTCCCTGTGGGATCGACTCTGGACTTATTAGCTGGAATATATTTGCAACGACCTCTTAGTCCTTTTACAAGGCATAGTTGGGCGTGATCAAATTTTGGCGCCGTTGCCGGAATTTAACGGTGTTATTACAACAACAACAACAACCCAGTATAATCCCACTAGTGGGGTCTGGGGAGGGTAGTGTGTACGCAGACCTTACCTCTACCCTGGTGTTATTAATTGCAGCTAAAAGAAATGCTAGAATTCTTAGTGTAGTCAATTTTCTCCATTCTAAACCAAATACATTGAAATTTTAACGTTTGTAGTCTTGGGTGTTACAGGTGCATTCCTAGGAACTCCTCAAGAACTAGTGAATTGCTCGAAGCGTTATCAGATTCTGAGAAAGTTTTCAAGGCACTAAATCGTGCAAACAAGAAAAACAAACAACAACGAAACTCGACAGAACAAATCGAACCAGACATGGCTGACGGAATAGAAAATCCAATCAACAACAGAAACAATGAGAATGAACCAAACAATCGGGGTGTGGTGCCTCTTGTACCATAAATAACATTATATGATTGGGCATAACCCACAACCGACAATCTGGCAACCGCAATTGCAGTCCCTCAAATACAAGCAGAATCATTCCAAATCACAAACAACATGCTACATTTGTTGCAGAACAAGGGACTGTTCTCAGGGTCACACATTGAAGATCCTCAGCAGCAACTGAAGAATTTCCTATCGATATGTTTAACGCAAAGGTAACCTAACGTGACACCGGACGCAATAAAGATTTTGTTGTTCCCATTCTCGGTGACAGAGAAGATCAGACTTGGCTTAATTCACTCCCCATAAATTCTATCACTACTTGGGAGGAATTAGTCAAGCAATTTTTGAACAAATCCTACCCACCAAATAAAACTGCCTAACAAATTGATGATATATTGATCTACAGGTAGAGACCAACAGAATCACTACAAGAAACGTGGGAGAGGTTCAAGGGCATGCTGTTAAGTGTCCACATCATGGTATTCCAGATCAGATGTTGGGACAGAGATTCTACATGGGACTGGCTGACAACATAAAGGCCAATGTTGATGCTTCAGCAGGTGGAGCATTTCTGAGTAAAATATTTGCAGAATGCAAGATCCTACTTGATAAGATGGCCCAAAACTCAAGATGGATGACAAGAGCCTGTACGATCACTTTGGTAGTTCACTTAGTGGCTTTAGACCCAAACAACTCCATAGCTGAGAATGTGGCCACTCTAATGACACAAATGAGTATCCTCACCAAAATGATTGATGAATCAGGCCAGAAGCAGCAGGTTCATATAGTTGACACAACTAATGGGGGCTTATGTACACCATGTATTAACCAACCATATGTTTGCTCGTAGAGTGCGGAAGGTAACAACCAGCAATATCAGAAAGATATGAATTATATAGCCAACTATGGGGGACAGAGGCAAGGTGGTCAGAATTGGGGTCAACATAATCAACAATATAGACCAGCGTAGCAGCAGTACAATAACAACAATAATCCTGGAGCTATGCGACCACTGGGTCAAGTTGTGCCTTACCGAAGGCAATAGGGCTACATCCAGCAAAATCAGTAGCTAACTTATCAACAACCTCAACAACAATAGATTATGATACCAGATGATGGGTTTACTAAACTTGAGGGAATGCTGCAACAATTGATTGGATCCACGAGAAACATGTAACAGAGGGTAGACTCGCATGAATCAGCGATAAAAGGTATTGAGATTCAATTAGGACAGATTTCTATAGCCCTAAATAATAGTCCCCAAGGGACGTTACCTGCAGATACACAAGTCAATCCAAAAGAACAGGACCCGAAACAGCTTATGGCAGTGAGTCTACGAAATGGTAGAGACCTGGATCTGGAGCAAGAGATGGCTCGTGAAAGCTGGCCTACTGAAACACTTGTGCCAGTACCCATTGAGATAGATGACTCAACAGGGTTAGCAGAGGTGATGGTACAACATGCGCCAGCTGAAACAAGCAAAGAAAAAGAGGTCGTGAAGGAAACTGAGTCAGAGCAAGAGAAGGCAATAGAAACAGTGCCAGAGCAGGTTCAAAATCAAATCACAGGAAAGAAGCGGCCTCCAGCACCCTTCCCCCAGAGATTGGCCAAATATCAAAAAGATGGGCAATATAAGAAATTCTTGGAGATGTTGAAGCAAATTCAGGTGAACATTCCATTGATTGACGCCTTAAAGTAAATGCATGGTTATGCAAAACTGATGAAGGACTTGATGTCTCGTAAGTTTGACTTTCAAGACTTGGCCACGGTTACATTGACTCAGACATATAGCGTTGTTGTGACAAGACCCATAGCTGAGAAGCTATCTAATCCAGGGAGTTTCAAAATCCCATGCACAATAGGAAACTTGCGTTTGCTAAGGCACTTTGTGATTTTGGGGGCAAGCATAAACTTGATGCCCTTGGCTATCTACAAAAGGTTAGGAATTGGAAGAGCTAGACCCACGTCTATGTTATTACAGCTGGCCGATCGGACAGTGAAGAGGACCTTTGGTATCCTTGATGATGTATTAGTACAGGCGGGGAAGTTTGTTTTCCCAACAGATTTTATCATTCTAGACTACCGGGTTGACGAGGAGATTCCCATAACTTTTGGAAGGCCATTCTTGGCCACTGGGAGAGCCCTAATTGACTGTGAAACTGGGGAGCTAAAGATGAGACTGAACGATGAAGAGATAACATTTAATATGCAGAAATCTATGCGGCGACCCAGTGAGTTTCCTAACTGCTCTCTGATAGAAGCTGTGGATGTGATCTTGGATGAGGAAGATGAGACTCTGAACGCAAAAGACCCTCTAGCAGCATGTCTCATGAACTTAGAAGCAATGGATGGTGAAAACTTGGCAGAGTGGGTTTTGGCCCTTGAAGGGTGAGGGTACTCGAAAAGAGAGCTCGAATTCGAGCCCTTACACTTAGAAGAAAGAACAACACCTCCAGCTAAGCCATCAATTAAAGAGCCACCACAGTTGGAGCTAAAACCGTTACCGTCTCACTTCAGGTATGCTTTCTTGGGACCTAAATCCACTTTACATGTTATTTTCTCATCCAGTTTGTTAGATGTGCAGGCAGAACAGCTTTTGTAGGTGTTAATGGAATGCAAGACTGCAATTGGCTGAACCATTGCAGATATTAAGGGGATCAACTCGACATTTTTTATGCATAAGATTCTACTGAAAGATGGGAACAAACCTTCCAAAGAACATCAAAGAAGGCTGAACCCTAACATGAAAGAAGTGGTGAAGAAAGAAGTGATCAAGTGGTTAGATGCGGGAATCATCTTCCTAATCTCTAACAGTAACTGGGTCAGCCCAGTTTAGTGTATGCCAAAGAAGGGTGGAATGACCGTAGTGCCCAATGAGAATAATGAGTTGATCTCGACTCGTACAGTTACGGGTTGGCGAATTTGTATGGATTATATAAAACTGAACACAGCCACCCGGAAAGACCATTTTCCTTTACCATTCATTGACCAAATATCGGATAGATTGGCAGGGCTCACTTCTGCTTTTTGGATGGGTATTCGGGGTACAATCAGATTTCCATATCCCCTGAGGATAGAGAGAAGACATCATTCACTTGTCTGTATGGCATCTTTGCCTTTCGGAGAATGCCGTTTGGCTTATGCAATGCACCAGCCACCTTTCAGAGGTGTATGTTAGCCATTTTCACTGACATGGTTGAATATATTATGGAAGTCTTTATGGAAAATTTCTCTGTAGTGGGGGATTCGTTCGAAGACTGTCTTTACAATTTAAGAAGAGTGTTGAAAAGGTGTGTGGAGACAAATTTAGTGTTGAACTAGGATAAGTGTCATTTTATGGTACAAGAAGGTATAGTGTTAGGGCATCGAGTATCCAGTAAGGGTATTGAGATTGACCATGCTAAAGTTGATGTGATTGAGAAGTTTCTACTGCCCACTTCAATCAAGGCAGTAAGAAGTTTCCTTGGGCACGCCGGGTTCTACAGGCGATTTATAAAGGATTTCTCTAAAATTGCTAACCCCTTATGTAAACTCCTTGAAAATGATCATTATTTTGTGTTTTCTCATGACCGCAAGTTAGCATTTGAGGAGCTGAAGAGGAGACTGGTGACTGCACCAATCATCGTTGCACCCAACTGGGAGCAACCATTTGAGCTCATGTGTGATGCGAGTGACTATGCTATAGGAACAGTCCTGGGGAAGCGGAAGGACAAACTGGTGCACCCAATTTACTATACAAGCAGAACGCTAAGCAGTGCACAACTCAATTATACCATGACTGAGAAAGAAATGTTGGCTGTAATGTTTGCATTCGACAAATTCAAGTCTTATTTGATTGGTTCAAAAGTGATTGTTTATACTGACCATGCAGCACTAAGGTACCTGATAGCAAAGAAGGAGTCAAAGCCACGCTTCATCCGTTGGGTTCTTTTGCTACAAGAATTTGATTTGGAGATCCGCGATAGAAAATAGGCAGAGAACTAAGTGGCAGACCACCTTTCAAGGTTGGAGGCAGTTGAAAAGAAAGTCGAGGTAGAAGATATAACTGAGACATTCCAAGATGAACAATTGCTAGCAGTGACATTGGAGGAAGCGCCATGGTATGCAGACATTGTAAACTACCTGGCAAGCGGTATTGTCCCCTATGATCTTTCCTCTGTTCAAAAGAAAAATTTCTTTCGTGACCGTCACATGTATTATTGGGATGAGCCTTACCTGCTTAGGATTTGTGTTGATAACATGATCCGGAGATGTATCCCCGAGATAGACCAATCTTCTGTTTTGCAGGCTTGTCATGCATCACCATATGGTGGACACTTCAAGGGAGTAAGGACCACTGCGAAAGTGCTGGAATCGGGCTTCTACTGGCCGACAGTGTTCAAAGATGCACACTTATGGGTGAAAGGTTGTGACAAATGCCAACGAACTGGGAATATTTCCCGCCGACATGAGATGCCTATGAACCCAATTCAAGAGGTAGAAGTGTTTGACGTGTGGGGAATCGATTTCATGGGGCCCTTTATCAGCTCATATGGCAAAAAATACATACTCGTAGCTGTGGACTATGTGTCGAAATGGGTGGAGGCTGCAACGCTCCCGACAAATGATGCTAAGGGGGTAATTGGTTTTTTGAGAAAGAACATATTCACCCGATTTGTCACTCCAAGGGCGATAATCAGTGACGGAGGCACTCACTTTTGTAATCGAGCCTTCACAAAGCTGTTAGAAAAGTATGGTGTACGTCACAAAGTTGCCACCCCACATTATCCACAAATGAGTGGGCAAGTAAAAGTGTCGAACAGAGAGATAAAGAGTATTTTGACAAAGACTGTGAACGCTATAAGAACGGATTGGGCAAGAAAGTTAGATGATTCACTCTGGGCCTATCGTACCGCTTTCCAAACTCCTATTGGTATGTCGCAGTATAAATTGATATTTCGGAAGGCATGTCACCTACCAGTGGAGTTAGAGCATAGAGCTTTATGGGCACTGCGGCAGTTGAATCTCGATATAGAAGTTGCGGGCACAAGTAGAGTCACAGAGCTGCACGAGCTTGATAAATTTCATTACCATGCTTTTAAGAGCACAAGAATAAACAAGGAGAGAATAAAAATAATGCATGATAAAAATATTCTTGAGCGGAGTTTTAAACCCGGAGATAAGGTATTTCTATACAACTCAACGTTGAGGTTATTTCCGGGTAAGTTAAAGTCACGATGGTCGGGACCATTTAGTGTGGTAGAGATTCACCCAACTGGAGCCATAGAGATTGCTGCATCAAATGACTCCTGCACGTTTAGAGTCAATGGGCACAGGTTGAAACATTATTTAGTCATGGAAGAAGCGAAAGTAGTGTCAGTGACTCATTTGCTCGAGCCACCAATGTTAAGCGAACCTTAAGTGCAATTATTTGCGTCGTGCCGCGACGTTAAATCATGCGCTTCATGGGAGGCAACCCATTGGACTATTGTATTCGTCGTGCCACGACGTTAACTAAGGCGTTCATTGGGAGGCAACCCAATTCATAGTTGATTTTTAGCGTAGGTAGAATTTTTCTTTTTGTTTTTAGGTACTAACAAGTTTGCAGGTGAGTTTGGGCAAGTCGAGCAGGGTTTCAGCATCACCTAATGTATATCAGGCGCTGGGGCAGGCGACACCAGGATAAAGCCAGGTAAAGCTGGCATTGGCGCTGGTGACGCCTGGGTAATGCCAGATCTACCAGGCCTTAAGCTGGCGACGCTTGGGTAAAGCCAGGTAAGGTTGGCGTTAGGCTGGCGACGCCTGGGTAACGCTAAGTACTGGGCCAGGCGACGCCACGTAAGTTATTTCGGCCCAGTTAAAATTTTTTTTCTTTCTCCTTATTTTATTCGAACCTCCTCACATTACACGCCATAAACACTGAACACAATACAAAAATCCTAACCTCACTTAAACCAAACAAACATCAAGCTCTAAAAGAAAAATTCACAAGCACACACATCTGCTCATCAGCTTTGCTCTCAACCAAACACACTGCACGAATTTCCCTCACCCACAAAAACTCAACAACACATTGTCGTAGTTGTCTCTCCCATCCGCATTGAAGTCAAGCTTAGTCTTGCTATTCTTTCATACTCATCAGAAATTCTCAAGCAGCTCCCTCCTCTCAAAAGCTTCAAATGTATGATTTGATCTCTTTCCTTTGTAATTTCGAGTTGGGTACAGGTATACAATTACACACAAAAATTGGTGGTTGTTCTTCATTATAGTATTGAGTTTATGTTCCCCAACCCCATGGAATGGTGTTGCGGTTGTGAAAACATGTGGTAGTACGGAACCCCCAAGCCAATTTGGGAGGATGAGGCAATCCCTCATTTCCATAAGAACTCCCATGGCACTAATGCATGTTAAGTGTTTGATAAAATGCCTCAATGGCATTCCTTGTCCCCATTGGAGACCGAGTCTCCGAGATTAATAGACTAGTGTTATGAAGTCGTGCACCACGTTAAAATCTTAAGCGTGGGGTGGATCGCGGGTAGCCCGTGTGTTGTTCTTTGATTCTAATATTAAGAAAATACGAGGTGAAGTCTGAGTAACCTCGGAAAGTTAGGTAAGATTATGTGTGTAGTGTGTAATGCAGTTTTATCTGACTACTGCTTATTTGTGTAGGAACGAAGATGCCTCCCAGAAAAGACACAGTCAAAGCCAAGGCTACTTCCACTGCGCCGACTAAAGCAAAGGTGACCTCCGCATCTCCCCCAAAAAAGAGAAAAGGGGGAGAAACTACCTCTAATCTAAGTGGAGTACAAGTTGTGGCGGCTATAGCAGCCATGCGTCAACAACCACAAGGCCAACGGGAGTTTGGCATCAATAGCATACCACCGCATACTAAGGATTGGTACAGGCGTTGTAGGCCTAAACATGTACACCCGGAAGCAGCTATCCACGAACGCAGCTTGAAAGCAAAGTATCAGGCAATTTGGAGGGGCATTCAGGATATGGGGTTGAGCTATGTATTCAAGAGAACAAGGGACATTAATCTCAACTTAGTTCGAGAATTCTATGTAGGGTTTTTATCCGTAGAGTACTGAACAGCTGGTGCCGATTCATGGGCGATTGATAGATTTTTCAGCCACGGCCATATGTAACTTTTTAGGTGCTCCGGATATTCCCGTGGATCTATTGGACCACTTCATTCGCCGGCCTACATATAGAGAGTTGAGACACACACTTTGTGGTGCCGACTCTACGGCAGCATGGGTCTGGGATAAGAAAACTAATCGGCATAAGAGGTTCCCCAAGAAGAAGATGAGGGTAGAGGCTCAAGTGTGGCTTAAACTGATAAATGCACGGCTCCTACCGTGCAATCATGACATGCTCATTAGCCGTGAGAGGACCTGTGTGCTCTACTTCCTCATGACGGGTCAAAAGAGTAAATGTGGGTCATCTGATCCTCTACCAGATGTCTGTGTCAGAACGAGTAAAAAGGTCGATCGAATGCCATTTGCCAATTTTCTAACTCAGTATTTAAGACACGAGGAGGTTGAGGAGAAGCCAGAGTTTGACCACACCATCGATCAGCCCCTACGACAAACGAACATCACTAGTCTCCGGGTGAAAGAAGAGACTGCCATGGCATCTTTGACAAGTACTGAACGCAATGCTCGGGATGATAGTTTTATGGCCCATCTCTATGGGATGATGGATTTGCAGCTAAGGATAGGAGGTCGACCGACCACATCTGAGGAGAGGACTGAATTGGAGCACCGGTACCCGCTCAATGCTCATGCCCAGCAGCTGGTTGGGTTAGGAGATGGATACAGACTCCCCAATGATAAGGATATCAACACATCGGAGTAGTCTGAGGCTGAGCCAGAGCAGTCAGACGGTGATGGGGATGATGATGAGGAGGAGGACGAACATGATGACGAGTAGAGAGCGTCAGAGGATGAAGACGCTGCTTGATCAGGGAGTTTCTTTACACCCTACTCATTTTTCGGGTTTTGTCATTTTGTGCATGCACTGGGAAAATGCATGATCTAAGTTTGGGGTGGGGACTTGTACATGTTAATTTTAGTTATTTAGTATTTGTTTGCTTTGTTTTAGTATGTGTTTTAGTATTAGTTTAGTAATTGATTTGGCTATGTGTTTTAGCTATTTAGTGTTAGTTAGAAAAATAGAAAAATAAACAGAAAAATTGGACTCTTCCCGACGATGGATCTCCTAGACAGTTTTCTTGAGGGAAGTAAGTCTAAAGAAAATACCAAAAATATTTTTTTTGTGTAGGTAGTGTAGTAATTTCCCCTTGATATTGTTTTGGGCCGCGGTTCTTTTTCAGGGGCTTTTAGTTGAACCGGGTGTAGTTAGTTTTAATTTTTAGGAGTAGGAACCACGCAGCTATGCATTTAATTGTAGCAATATCTCTTATCTTTGTTATGCATTGAGAATAGTTAGTACTATGGTCGTGACGCTTAGGCTCGATTTTTGGCTCTAGCATAAATACCTTAAATAGTAGATTCCTAATTTTGCTTAACTGCTTTGACTGGAGTGTCGATGAAACCAATCCTGAGTGAGTTATGTGCCATGTGTGTGTGAGTTTTGTATATATTCTGTGTATTGTATTTAATGTCTAGAACTTGCCCTGTGTGTGTGCAAAGTAAAATAGTAGTCTTGTTCAGTCTGAGAAGTGATATAGGCATTTCTTTGTTAAGCCATATATATATAGTTTACCCATCTAAAATTTATGTAACGTAGTGAACCCCTTTGAGCCTGTAATCCTATTTCTTTGGCAACCACGCTACAAGCCTTACCCAATTGTTTGAATTAACCATCTATTTGAACCTTTTCACCTCTAATGAGCACTTGAATTGTTATGAACTTTGTAAAAGTTAAAGTGTGGAGTGGTTGGTTTGGTTTTGAGTGGAACTAATGAAATAAGGATAAAGGTGCACCGTTTTGAAAAAGTTAAAGCCGCTTGAATTAAAAAAAAAATAGTTGTAGTGTTGTGAAAAAGAATATTCTTTGATAAAGGGCGACTCTTAATGTAATTATGCTTAAAGAAGTATGGGGTAATATACATATGAAGGTGGAGTTTTGGTTTGACATAAGTATGGGTTGTGGATGAAAGTATATGTATTAAAGTGCTTAAGGGAGGTGTAGTCACTCATATCCAAATGTATCCTACCCCACCCGCAGCCTACATTACAACCAATGAAAGTCCTACTTGATCTTAGATTGAATGAACTCGATTAGTAGAGTATTACACTACGGGCAAGCCTATGGTGCATCATTTGTGGCATATGAATGTTATTTCTGAGAGTGAGTGAATTTTGTCTATCTGGAGTTCCTATGTTCTTAAAATTCATTGTGTGTGGAACTAAGCTCTTTGATTGGGTGAGGGCACATAATTCATAAAGGAAAGGTAATGTTGTTGACATCCATGTCAGAGTAAGTAAGTGAATTGTGAATAAGGCATGGTATTTGTGAGTCGAATATTGAGGCGAG
>AWOL01S0021161.1:301239-335177 GCA_000715115.1 Nicotiana otophora
GACAAGGTGGGTTGCTCTGATGGTAAGCACCCTCCACTTCCAACCAAGAGGTTGTGAGTTCGAGTCACCCCAAGAGCAAGGTGGGGAGTTCTTGGAGGGAAGGATGCCGAGGGTCATTTGGAAACAGCCTCTCTACCCCAGGGTAGGGGTAAGGTCTGCGTACACACTATCCTCCCCAGACCCCACTAGTGGGATTATACTGGGTTGTTGTTGTTATTTAAACTCGTATTCCATACATTCTAAACCAATCTAAAAATTATTCCCTTACTCGCACAATCACTGTGTTCAATCTCATTATTCTATTTCTGGCAATTTAATACTTATACGGAAGAAGTGCTACTGATATTAATAAGATTTCTCTTTTCTTTTATCTCTCAATTATTTTATTCAATTGTTATTTATTTTTGTATTATTTATATTTGAAAAAGTGAGAAAAATTAGTTGTTACTACCCCAAAATATAAAATTAATTATTTTGATCGTAAAATCTACCAACAAATTATGTCTGAAATTAATCAAACTAATCAGCAAAAGACCATTCAAGGAGGAACACCAAGGAATTCATCAGTGTATTCTTCACGACAATCTCTAAAAACATTTGCCAGTGAGATCTGCTAATCAGAATGAAGAACAATCACGCTTATAAGATGAGCTGAAAATTTTTATTGCTCAATAAATTGGAGGGGCACTGCGTGCTTTAGTAGGAAATGTTATGGCTGGTACTCTAACTCAACATCCCCAAGTAAATACGATTGCAGAAATTCCCAATTCAGGGTTAAAAATTTCTGGGAGTAGAGAAGTGCCAAATAATTCTGGAGTAGGAGGCTCAGGTACGCTTGGTAATTCTGATCTACAAATTTTAGTTCTACTTGCAGAAACAATTCAAGGAAAAGAACAAGCACATAGAGCAAATTTCGGGCATTCCACTAGTGATTAAAGTTTTGAATATAGATAAATATTCACATCAACCGTGGAAGCCTAGTGCAACGTCACAACCGATATCAAAAAAATTCAAAATACTGATATATGAAACTTTTGACCTATGAGATCATGTGATTGCATTTATAATGGAAGTCAAATGCAATGATTTGACCAACTAAGAGATCAAATTAGTGTTGTGAAGAAGTTTGGAGAAACCCTCATAAAAGAGCTTTAACACGGTACCGCCTTCTTCCTGAAAATTCAATTGATTCATTTGTAGAGCATGCAGATGCCTTCATCAAAGCTCACTCAGGAGCACAAAGAGTGAAGAAATGAATGGAGGACATCTTTAAGATACAACATGGAAGTACAGAACTACTTAGAGAATTTATGGATCGCTTTCAGTGGGAGAGAATGTTGTTACCACCAATGTAGCTTTGCTAGAAATTTGAATGAAAAAAGTTCACAGGCAACAAAGAAGGTTAAAAGAGAGCGTTCATAAATTTTCACTAACTACGTGGGATGATGTTTACAATTAGTATAGTACAAAGCTTAATATAGAAGAAGATGCAGTGGTTTAATCGAAAGTTGAAAACCGGTTGGGAGATAAAATCGATGCAATTTCTAGAAGTTTCGAGCTTGATCGAAGAAATTCAAAAAATAAGTACGAGCTTTGCGTAGGACCTTCATGACGGTATAATATGCAAAAATCCGAATAGGTACGATTTAATCAAAGGTTCCGGCAAAGAGATAATGAATTTTTCTTCGCGAGCCGGTAAGAAAGTGGATATGACAAAATATAATGATTACAGTTCCAGACCAAAGTTAGCAGACTATAATTTTAGCGTAAGTACATCAGAGTTGATAAAGGTACTGAGGAATATGGGAGATAAGGTACAGTAGCCAAAGAAATAAGATTGGATCCTAACAACAGAGTTAGAAGTTTTGGTGTGAATTTCACAATGATCAAGGGCATAGAACAACAGACTGTAGACTTTCATAGGGTGAAGTTGATTATATCTTGAAGAAAGGTTGCCTTACTGAATTGTTCAGTGAGAAAGATAAATATGCTTACATGAAGAACAAAAAAAACCGAGGAACCACCCAGACCTCTGTCACCAAAAAGGATAGTGAATATCATAACTGAGGGAGAGGAAGTTAATGGAGTAAGGTTTACGGTGGCAAAGAAACTTGTGAAACTCGGTGGAAAAGATGTTGTATTTACAACCAAGGCAATTGTAAAATAATTATGTTATTCATAAATATATATTAATCTCAAAATGTGCTTAAACTTAATTTGCAACTCAAGTTGTTTAATACTTGTAAGCAAGGATGTTTTATACCAACGTGAAGATGAGACGTAATTTTCATTACTTTCGATCACATAAAAGAGCCCTCTTTTAAATTAAGACCATATGTTTTCAATTACAGCATCAAAATGCATTCACTTATACAAAGTATAAAAGTAATGCAATCAAAGACTCGGAAGTTTGAGTAAGCAAAGTTATAAAAAAGACAAAGCAAAAACTTACAAAATAGTCTTAACAATAAATAAAAACTTAGACTTACAAGGCAAAAATAAAGCTAAATAAAGCTCAGCGGCCAGGTGAGGTACTTTTAGATCCGGGAACGGCTTGAGTTGGTGAAAAAGCAGCTTGCAAAGGTTCAACGGGATCAGCTTGGAGGCCCGGGGATGAGGGATGTGATTCAGTATCTTCATCTTCATCGATTCATTTTCTTTACCCTTCGGAGATTCTTCTTTGGGGATGAAGAAGCTCATAGATAGTTAGGCCGTTTCAACAGCTTCTTTGGCTTTCTCAAGTTCACCATCGACATCGAAAACCTCGTTATGAGCTTCATTCAAAGTATCAAAGCACATATGGAGAAATGTCCAACTCACATCCATATCAACTTTATTCTCAAGGGTTTCATATTTTTCAGTCCACTTCTCAATCTCCACATATAAATTTTATTTTTCAGCATCGGCAAGCTCGTAAAAGCCTTCAGAGGTCAAAAAGTAGACTTAAAGAACATAAACCTTTCTGAAGAGGCATGGAGATTCTGTTTGGCTTGGGTGTATTCTTGAACTAATTCATCTACATACACCTCCTTTTGATCAAGTAGATCTTTTAGGCTCTGAACTTCTTTAGTAGCTTTAGAGTACTTCTCAATGAAGCTTGCTTCCATTTTATTCATTTTTCCTTCCATCTGCCTCACCTCCACTTTCATTGTTGCCAATTCCGCAATCACCACCTCAACTTATTGTTGAAGAGACTCATTCTCTTGATCCGAGACTTTTTTCCAGCCTTTCAAATTGTTCCTTCCAATCATTAGCCTCCACGGATAATTTTGTAATACAGTTTTCGAACCAAGAAATTATGTCCATCAACTCTGTTCCCGTTAAGTTAATCTATGATAGTAAAAAGAAGTATGAATTAACATAAAACTTTGAAGATAAAAGTGCAAAAAATAAAAAGAAAAAAGTATACCCTAGAGAGCCAAATAAATCATATCATTCGCAAGGATGATTGAGGAGTGAGAATTCAATCTTTTCTTCTCAAGAGGACTAATGAGATTTTCAGCTAAGGGACAACTCGATCAGGTTGACTCAGAAGGTTTCTTTTTTCTGGAACTTGTATAATCACTTGCCGTATTTTTTCCTTTCTAGAAGGACCGATGTTATCTTGAGCTGGAACAGTGGGGACTGGTTTCATAATTATGGAGGATTGACAACTACTGATGCAACCGGTGTGGTGATCTTCATTGTCAAAGTCACCAAAGCCTTGATCAAACAAAGCTTCGATGGAACCAGAGGCTGGATTAGAAACTTCATCATCTAACACCACCAAAGGTGTTTCTTCAAGCTCGTGATCAAGCTAGTTGAGTCTCAGAGAAAATGATTTAAGGACTACTTTGATCACCCTCGAATAAACCTACTTTTTGCTAGACCTTCTCCTCTTTCTAAGAGAACTAACATCTTCTTCTTCCTCATTATCAGAAGCAGGGGCCTCTTTTTTATTTCTCTTTGATGAGACCAATCTCAAAATACGCTTCTGAGCCACGTTGTCCTCAAGTCTAATAGCTGGAACAGTTTCACGAACTCCAAATCCTACACAAACGTAATAAGGAGTTATAGAGTGAAAAGACCAAAAAATACATACAATGCAAGAAACTTACCGTGAATCTTCACTTTCCACTCACGTTTCTTGGAAATAAATTTCTATATTTTTCGCCCCATTGGAGCAAAAGATAGCATGTTGTAACCCAAACATAGAAATTCGCAACCTCCCCAAATACTTCCATAGTTGCTGCAATCGTTTCGTACAAAGTTACATAAATGTTATAGTTACATAGAAGCGACTTAAGGACGGTAAAATAAACTTACGTATGTAATTCAATTTCTTTTGAAATGGACAACTGCCAAGTTCAATCAACTCGTGAGCAGGAACAACCACGTAAAGACAATACCATCCATAGTCATGAGCATCCTGGGGGGCAACTATTACTCGCTTACTACAAGCATTAAGGGTAAAAATACCAGCACGAAAAAGCTTGGGAGAATATAAATGAAGGATATGGCAAAGGGTGAAGTTTGTCGAAACTAATTTTGCTAAATAGCGGAGGCAAGCTACGACCCTCCAAACTATAGGTCTTATTTGACCTAGGCAAACATTCGATGGCGACAAAAGTCTTCAATTACCGGGTCTATTACATGTTAGAACCCGAGAGTAAATGAGTAAGTATAAACAAACGAATAGGTTTTATGATGACTAGTTATTCATTCGTCTTTACAAGGAGCTTCAAGTGGAAAATTGGGTCTCCAATAGAAATCTTTTCGAACAAGTAAAAAATGACCAGGTTTGACAAGTGAGGGGTAATTATCAGCAGGATCATTATGCGATCCTTCTGATTAACCTTTTTATTTTACATAGCACAATCAACTACAAAATTAAATTAAATTCTTGAGGGATAATTTCAGAGACTAAAGGCTCAACCAAAGATTATGAGGTATCTTTTGCTTTGCTTTTACAAGAAGGTTTAGAAATAGAAGAAGAACTTCCTTTAGTGGAAGTAGCACCACCTCTGCTCGCCATAGAGCCAAGGTTGCAGAGTCTTCCCCAACTCCTCCTAGACCTAACGAGGGTTGCCATTACATTTGGTAGATCATCGATTATGACAACACGGCGAGGAGAAGTAGCAGGGTTAGAAGAAGCAGAATGTTGAGAAACCATAAAAAAGATAAAGAAGATGATTAAAAGCAGAAAGCAAAGAAGCGCAAGGGAATTCTAGGAAATTATGAAGGGAAGGGAAAGTGGAAGAAGGGTTTGAGGGTTTTAGTTTCATATTTATAGGGAGGAGTTATGTCATCACCAACCATCATCATGAGGCTATCACTTCGAAGTCACCTGGCCATCAATGCCTAGAAAATTGCTGCAAATCGCAGAACCAATCATATAATGCCACGTGTCTCAAGCATTAAATGAAGGTGGCATATGTCCTTTCACTTCTGCAGCATGTCATTATAGTCTCGAGAAGAGGCGGCAAACATTTTCGTCGTAAATTCCTTACCACTTCCCGAATAATCAGTTGTAATTATTCGAAAAGTGAGGCAATATGTATTAGTAAAAAATAAACTCGCCCCATAGATTAGTTAAAATGCAACACATATCAGCAAAAAAATTAAAGAATGACATGTAAAATACATTCGGTGCTTAACATATTAATGTTGTAATCATTAGCCCCAGTACTGATCATAAAAGAATAACCTCAGGTCTAGTATATAGGGTCGCTCATAATTACGAATAACGAAAGAATCATTTAATCCCAGATTAGGCAGATTTGTCATTATTATGCCATCAATTATGAATCAATTGCGTAATATGCAATGTAATAAAGGATAGTAACAGGCAGGAGCTGAGCAAATCAATCTGTTACGAATAAGATTACTATTTAGACCCTCATTCCCTACATTGTAAATCCATATGAAAATTATTTAATTATTCTCATAATCATATTGTTCAATCTCATTGTTATATTTCTGGCAAATCAATACTTTGCTTATTGCCACGCCCCAAACCTAGAGAGGTGTGGCCGATACTCGGTGCTATACTCAGTCCGAGCGTACCACTCTGTCACCGTAAACTGTGGAGAGGTATCCCTCAATTTAGGCCAACCTGAAAGCTTACAATACCAATCGAGGTCGATAGGGCCATATTCTGAATCATCTGAAAATAATGCCTCTCTCATCTGAGGATAAACATACCCAAAAACTCATATACATAACTGTGCAGGCCGACGAGGCTTCCATAAACGTCTACAACAAACAATACCAAACTGAACATGTACACAGGGCTGGCAAGGCCACAATACTGATATACAAAATACACATGACTCGTCTACAAGTCTCTAGAGATAACTGAACTGTATCATCGTCGGGACATGGCCCCAACCTACCCATCAAACTTGTATATATAAAATGGACTCCAAGGTCTAGACCTGGTAACTCTTCAAATAACCCTTTACATCTTCAAACTCTAAATTTTCTAACTTCTTTCTCACACTTTCTGAATTCACTCGCAAATATGTGATTCTTCGATGCAAAAACCTTTCTTCAAAAATACCAAATCTTTGTTACCTCCTTCTATTCTCGATCTTTAAATCCAAAAAAATGGCGAAAACATCAAAAACCATTCCTTAGAAAGAAAAAGCTTCTTCTTCACAGTCTGCCGCCGACAAAACACCAGTGGAGCCACGGCCTGAGGAATGCGTTCCTGGGGCGTGTGTTCTTACATCTGATTTTAAGGTCGACAAAGGCTCATCGGTTCCCGGCCGATGTGAGCCTGTAACGAGGTATATGTGTTTGATAACCGAGAGGCATCTTGAACAGCTAAAGAAAGATTACAATTGGGAGAACAAAGAAATAGTAATCCCATCTTCTGAAGAAGATATCACTACTTACGTGAAAGGGTTTTTAAGTGTGTATACTTACCCTTTCACGTTAGGTCCCCTCGACCCTGTTATTATTGACTTCTGCCGTCAATACCAAATAATCCTAGGCCAGATCCATCTTTCTTTTTGGCGGATCATTATTTTGATCTGTTACTTCATGAACAAAATTGAGGGGATGCCTTTCACCCTCGACCATCTCATCTGATTGTACTGTCCTCGCCTCTTTCAAGGCGGGTTAATAAAAATTTAGCTTCGGGCTACCAAGGTTTTGTTCTCGAATATAGATGAGGATAGGGATCGAGGCTGGATGGGCAGGTTCATTCGAGTAAAGACTTCGGACCTGATTCCGACTGAAAAGATGCTCTTTTCCGAGGAGTGGAACATGAAGCGTAAGTGCAATTCTATTGTTATCTCCTACTATTTTGCCCTTTCGTTCCTTTTCTCACTGATATCCCCCTTTTTGTGATGCAGCGGTTCCTTGGATGTCCGGTGCAGTCCCTGATCTCAAGAACTGGGTACGGGATCTAGCTTCGACCTCCACATACACCGAGCGCTTGTGGCGTGATTTGTCAAAGGGCCGATGGGAGGCCAAAAATCATGGTGAGCTTCTTTCTAGTATCTTTGGTAGTTTGAACTAGATGCTTTCCATATATTTAAATCAATTTTCCTGTATGTAGGTGTGGGCAAAGATGCGGTTTTGAGGCCCTCATCCATCGAGGAAGAGGCTTTAGCCTCTGATCCAAAGCCGGTGAAGGACAATAAGAGGAAAAGGGCCTCTGCCTCCAAAGATCCAAAATCAAAGATGAGGATGGCTCGAAAACCGATAAAGAATACCATTTATTTGACAGTAGAATCAGTTCTGCGTCTAACGGATGAAGACGACGAAGAAGAAAAAACGACGGGTCCGTGCTGGTGACCCAAATGAATAAATCCATCGATGCCCCAAAGGCATCTAAATCTATGGTGATTTATAAAGCTCCGCCTCAGACTGAGGAGATGTCGAGGGAAGGTTCGGGCAGAGTCCCCAAATCATTGGAGATCGAGGATGCTTCCCACCGAAGTTAACAAACGGTGGGTATATCGAAAGAGGCCGGTCCCGAAGCTCTCCGAACTGAGGAGAATGCACCAAGAGAGTCACTTGGGGCAATAGTAATCGGAGACTCGCCCACTCTCCCTACCTTTTCCGAAGGGGCGATTCGGGAAGCCCAAGCTTTGGGGGCCCTTGAGATGAGCCGGTCTCATGAAAGGAAAGACCCCTTCAGTGATTTATTTACTCGGGTCGTAGTGATGTGTCGGGCCTTTTCTGCGAAGGGCATCAAGCTCTGAATCGGGTAAGCTTTAACTCTCTTCGTTGATATTATTTTTTATGTTTGCTATTCTTTTCTAACTTCTTTTCTTCTTTCTTCGCAAGCCGTGGCGGTTCATCGAAAAACATTTTCTCGTTCTCCAGCTGAGCTATATCGATTTGAGGCCGACCTACGACGAGCTACGGAGGAGAGGAACGCCCTCAGACTCTTTTCCGGTCAAAGAGAAGAAGAAATCAAAGGCCTTCGAGCTGAGTTGGCCAAGGCTCATCAAGACCAGACCGACCTGGCCGAGTAGGTAATGATAATATTAAGAACTCTTGGGCTTGATTCAGGATCGGAGGCTAATATTTCGATCTCACAGCTGCAGCAGAAACTCAAGACGATCGGGAAGCTTCGTGAAGAAGTTGATATAATAAGGGCGGAGACCATGGGATGGAAAGATGGCATGGACCGTCTTGCTACAGAAAAAGAGACTGTTCGGGCCCAATTGTCATCGTCTGTAAGCCAACTTCAAGGCATGAAGGAGAAGAGCTCGGTTCAAGCAAGAATAATTGAGGAACTCGAGGCTCGGTTGGCCTCCGAACTTGCCAAGGCCAAATCTGATGCCGAAAAGGAAAAGTCCTGCGCGGATGCATTAGTGGTCGTCTATCAGGCGGATGCTGAAGCTGATCAATACAAGTAAGAGAGGCAGCCGAGACTGCTAATACTCGAGCACATTGAGTTGCCGAACTTGCTAAATGCCGATCTCGGAGGGAGACCATCGAAGAGATCCATGCTCGAGGCTTCGATCTTACCGAAGAGATAAAAAGAGCAAAAAAGCTTGAAGCCAATGCTGAAGCCTTGGCTTTCGATGATGATGATGGTGGTGGTGATGATGATGGCAATGATGGGAGCAAGAGTAGGTCCGAGAGCGGGGAGGAGCCCTATGGAGAAGTGACTGCCCCCGTAGATAACCAAGAAAGTTAGCCCTTAGTTTTCATTTTGTTATTTTTGTGTAGTGTCCTGTTCGGACATTGTAAATATTCTTGTATATATAAAGATCTTTTCTTTTCCCGATTCACCTCTGTTTTATTTTCTTCCTTGAGAAGATTTTGTTTTATTCATGCCTTATGAAGGTTTTCATAAGGTTTTAGGCAATTCGATCAAATTTGGATCTTGTAGCCTTCATAACCGAGTGAGTGCTTGCTCAAAACTCGAAATAAGGTAGCCCATAGGCTTAGAAGGCGAGTTGAGTGATTATTTGAACCTGAAGTAATGTAGCCCGTAGACTTAATGGTCGAGTGAGAGTTTGTTCGAACTCGAAATAAGAGTAGCCCGTAGGCTTAGTAGTCGAGTGAGTGATTCGAACTCGAAGTAATGTAGCCCGTAGGCTTAATGGTCGAGTGAGAGTTTGCTCGAACTTGAAATAAGAGTAGCCCGTAGGCTTAGTAGTCAAGTAAGTGATTTGAACTCGAGGTAATGTAGCTCGTACGCTTATTAGTCGAGTGAGTGATTCGAACTCGAAGTAATGTAGCCCGTAGGCTTAATGGTCGAGTGAGAGTTTGCTCGATCTCGAAATAAGAGTATCCCGTAGGCTTAGTAGTCGAGTGAGTGATTCGAACTCGAGGTAATGTAGCCCGTAGTCTTAGTAGTCGAGCGAGTATTGCTCGAACTCGTTGATTTACCTTAATCCTATTTGCATAATAAATCTCGAAATAGAGGAATTTTTCTTGTATATAAGATATCGGTAAAACACTTTCTTTGTAAGTCATTATACATGTGTTCATGTTTTGCGTCAGGGCTCGGGCCAACTACATGAGCATGGTTCGTTTTGACCATTTGGCTCTTACAAATTTTCCTATCGGAACCCTGTTGTTATGAAGTAACTTTCTTGCATCGAACTTGATATATTTGAGGGCTAATGCCCCCCTAGTATTCGAGGTCGATTGTAAAGAGGCCTCGAATACTATCGAATTGTTTTTAAGTTAGCACGATCAATGGTTGCCTCATTAATAACCTTGCCGAAAACATTGTTTGGGATAAAACCGGTCTAAGAGAAAAAGAGTGCAACGCGTACTTTCAGACCTAGGGCTTCGTATTGAAGGATCCGTCCTTGCTCCTGATCGGAATCCTACAAGGGTTAGTTTCAAATTATAAACGAATATGGGAGGGCCGTACCTTAGCAGTAGTATCATTTTAGGTGCGATACATTCCAATTGCCTAATAGTTGTTTGCCGTTTATAATACCGAGCTTGTAGGATCCTTTTCCGACGTTTTCGAAAACCTGATATGGTCCTTCCCAGTTTGGACCTAGTTTTTCTTTGTTTGGATTTCGGGTACTGAGGGTGACTTTCCTTAGCACTAAGTCCCCGATTTTAAAATGGCGAAGCTTGGTTCTTCGATTATAGTATCTTTCGATCCGCTGCTTCTGGGCGGCCAATCAGACGAGAGTGGCTTCTTATTTTTCATCCAATAATTCGAGGCTAGTATTCATAGCCTCGTGATTTGACTCTTCTGTTGTATATCGAAACCTGGCACTGGGTTCTCCGACTTCGACTGGAATCAAGGCTTCAGAGCCATATACTAAGGAAAATGGGGTTGCCCCCGTACTGGACTTTGATGTTGTTCGATACGCCCAAATTTGCAAGTGCATTGGCCTCACTGTTTTGTTCTCAAGGTACTTGCTGTAAGGTCCATTCTTTGAAATGGTGCAAAGTTACCTGCAGTTTGTCCAAATACCTTTGCATTCTATCTTCTCGTACTTCGAAGGTTTTGTTTACTTGATTTACCACCAGCAAAGAGACACACTTGGCTTCAATGACTTCTTCTCCCAAGCTTTTAGCTAGATCGATACCTGTAATCATGGCCTTATACTCGGCCTCGTTGTTAGTCAACCTAGTAGTTTTGATAGATTGTCTAATAGTGTTACCCGTGGGCGGCTTTAAAACGATGCCTAGCCTAGACCCCTTCACGTTCGAAGCCCCGTCCGTGAAAAGGGTCCATACCCCCGATGATGTACCTGATTTCAATAAGAGTTCTTTTTCAACTTCGGGTACGAGGGTCGACATGAAATCGACCACGAAGTCTGCTAAAATTTGAGACTTGATGGTCGTACGGGGTTGATATTCGATATCGTATCCACTGAGTTCGACGGCCCATTTGGCCAATCGGCCTGATAGTTCGGGCTTGTGCAAAATATTACGAAGTGGGTAAGTGGTTAATACTCATATGGGGTGACATTGAAAGTACAGTCTTAACTTTCTAGAGGCGCTTATCAGTGCAAGTGCCAATTTTCTAGGTGTGGATATCTAGTTTATGCTTCTCCTAAGGTTCGACTTACATAATAAACGGGAAATTGTGTACCTTGCTCTTCTCGAACTAGGATACCACTTACCGCGATTTCCGATACTACCAAGTACAAGCAAAGTTTTTCGTCTGTTTTTGGAGTATGAAGCAGTGGCGGGCTTAATAGATGTCGCTTTAATTCCTCTAATGCATGTTGGCATTCCGGGGTCTAAGCGAAATCATTCTTATTTTTGAGTAGAGAGAAAAATCTGTGACTTCGATCTGACGACCTTGAAATGAATCGGCCTAAGGCAGCAATACGTCATGTTAGCCTCTACACGGCTTTTACAATGTCCACGATAGCGATGTCTTCAATGGCCTTGATTTTATCGGGGCTAATCTCTATCCCCCGATTTGATACCATGAAGCCGAGGAACTTGCCCGACCCGTCCTCGAAAGCACATTTCTCGAGGTTGAGCTTCATGTTGTATTTCCTTAAAATCTTGAATGTTTCCTGCAAATGAGCCAAATGGTCCTCTGCGCGAAGGGACTTAACTAGCATGTCATCAATATAAACCTCCATTGATTTACTTATTTGTTCCTCGAACATTTTATTTACTAGGTGTTGGTAAGTAGCTCCTGCATTTTTTAGCCCGAAGGGCATCACATTATAACAATATGTTCCATACTTGGTGACAAATGAAGTCTTTTCCTGGTCTTCCGGGTTCATTTGGATTTGATTATACCAGGAATAGGCATCGAAAAATGTAAGGACCTCGTGGCCGGCTGTGGCATCGATCATGCGATCGATGTTGGGCAGCGAAAAAGAATCTTTGGGGCATGACTTGCTTAAGTCCTTATAATCTACACACATTCTAAGTTTATTCCCTTTTTTAGGGACTACAACTACATTGGCTAACCATTCAGGATATTTCACCTCCCGAATGGACCCTATTTTGAGAAATTTAGTTACCTCATCCTTTATGAATGCGTGCTTTACCTCGGACTGGGGTCTTCTTTTTTGCTTCACCTATTTGAACCTAGGGTCCAGGCTTAGCCGATGCATCATTATATCCGGTGGGATCCCTGTTACATCTAAAAGGGACCAAGCAAAACTATCTATGTTATCGCTAAGAAATTGAATAAGCCTTTTCCTGAGTTCGAGGGTTAATCCCGTTCCCAGGTATACCTTTCGTACGTGCAAATGCTCTATTAGTATGACTTGCTCCAATTCTTCAATCATTGATTGGGTAACGTCTGAATCATCGGGAATCACGAAGGATCGAGGGATCCTTTGATCATCATCTTTATCGATCTTCTGATTTTCTGGTTGGGTTAAAGTTGATGTCTGTGATTGCTATTTGGCATCTCGTTCCCTTTTTGAGTCTGATCCCTTTATTGACGAAGGTGAGGATATCAGATTCACTTCCTCGACGACAAATATTTCTCTTGCAGCAGGTTGTTCTCCGTACATTGTTTTGACTCCCCTCGATGTTAGGAATTTAAGAACCTGGTGTAGGGTCGAAGGTACAACTCTCATGTTGTGGATCCATGTCCTTCCAAAAAGGGCGTTGTACCTCATGCCGCCTTCGATTACGTGGAACTTCGTTTCCTAGATGGTCCCGGCCACGTTTATCAGCAGAATTATCTCGTCTTTGGTGATTTCACATGCCATATTGAATTCGTTTAGAACCAGGGTTACAGGTACGACCTGGTCCTGTAGACCGAGCTATTCTACAACCTTCGATCTAATGATGTTGGTCGAGCTACTTGGATCAATTAACACACGCTTAACTTTAGTTTTATTCATAAGTACGGATATTACCAGTGCATCGTTATGAGGTTGTATGACTCCTTCTGCATCTTCATCATTAAAGGACAGTTCCTATGGGTGCGTAATCCTGAGTTCGAGGTCGTTTTTCTCTCATAATCGATGTCTTAGTGCATTTATGCGCCGGCCCTTGAGGGGTGTCGACGCCGCTGATGATCATGTGGATGACGTGTTGTGGTTCTTCTTGTTCATTTTGTTTGCCAAAATCCTTGTTTTTGAAATGGTTCTTCGCCCTGTCGCTTAAAAATTCTCGAAGCTGCCCTTTATTGAATAACCGGGCTACCTCCTCTCTTAGTTGCCTGCAATCTTCCGTTCTGTGGCCATGGGTCCCATGATATTCGCACATTTGATTGGGATTCCTCTGGGCAGGATCGGTCTGCATGGGTAGAGGCCATTTCGTGTCTTTGATGCGTACGATAGCCGACACGATGGCGGATGCATCAATGCTGAAGTTATACTCCAATAATCGTGGTGCTTCCTTAGATCCGGTAGGCCTGTCGAACCCACTTCTGTTCATCAGCCCCGAGACCCTTGACCTCGATCACTTCTTTTGTTGCTTTGTCTGGGGTTACATCTTGATTCATTGATTATGTGGTTTCCACTACACGGTCGGTATCGATCCCTGATCGGACCTTGTTGTCGATTGATATCCCTTCGAGCAGCGGGTTGAGACCCCAACTGATCATCTTCGACTCTAATATTTGATTGGTACCGATTGTGCACGTCGGCCCAAGTGATAGCTGGGTACTCAATCAAGTTATGCTTCAATCGCCGTGAAGCCGTCGAACTTCGTTCGTTCAAACCTTGAGTGAAATCCTGAATAGCCCAATCGTCTGTGACAGGTGGCAGATCCGTTCGTTCTATTTGAAAATGAGATATGAATTCCCTTAGCATCTCGTTATCCTTTTGTCTTAACTTGAACAGGTCTGACTTCCCGGTCTCGACTTTTATGGCCCCGGCGTGTGCTTTTACGAAGGAATCTGCAAGCATAGCAAAAGCATCAATAGAATTAGATGGCAAATTATGATACCATATCATTGCTCCCTTTGACAGGGTTTCACCGAATTTCTTCAATAATACGGATTCGATCTCATTATCCTCTAGATCGTTCCCTTTTATGGCACATGTGTATGAGGTGACATATTCGTTGGGGTCGGTAGTTCCGTTATATTTAAGAATCTCGGGCATGCGGAACTTCTTTGGGATCGGTTTAGGAGCCGCGCTTGGGGGGAAAGGCTTTTGTATGAATTTTTTGGAATCTAAGCCCTTCAATATTGGTGGTGCCCCCGGGATCTGATCAACCCCGGAGTTGTATGTTTCCACCTTTTTGTCGTTTGCTTCGATCCTCCTTTCTCCCGATTCTATTTGTTTGGTCAGTTCTTCGAACAACTTCGCAATTTCGGGATTAGTCCCTGACTCCTGCTCATTTGATTTCACTATAGCTGGTTCCGTTGTATGGGTGATTTCTCGGGGTTGACTGGGCTCTGGACTGCTCGGTATCTGGGTTTGACTCTGCAACTGAGCTATCACTGCCTGTTGAGCTTGTAATATTTCAAAAATCATACGCAAGCTGATGCCGTTTTCCTCGACGTTATGGGTATCTCGAGCTGTAGATCGAGTGCCACCATGTATGCTATTTTTAGGTTCAGAATGTAGGTTCGTCTCAATGGCCACATGTGAATTAATGTCTAACGACCCTTCGATTCGAGCTCCAACGACATTGACAAGCGGACTTTCGGTACTGGGTGTCAAGTTGTTGTTCTCATCTTGAAGACCAGCTTCGTTGTCGATAGGTAAGGCCATTTAATTGATAGTTTAGTCCTTGCTAATTCGAAATCAAAGACACTTCCGGAAACAAGCACAAAACGGCGTGTTTTTGCAGATTCGTATCAAATAACCACTATTATCCTTAGCCTCACGGTAGGCGCCAAACTGTTTACCCAAAAAACGGAATGAGTTAAATTTGTACGTAATTCTAAGGGTATGTGATATAACTTGACACAAATCGTAAGAATGAATAGAAATATCAAGTGTTAGCTATAGAGAATGAAAAATAAGCAAAGTTGGGAAGAAGATAATTTACAGATTAGGCAAGATGAATCAATTTATCAAGCAAAAAAGGATTACTCTTCAATATATGGGTGTATGATATCTCAGTTACAATGTATGCAAAAACTTGATCTTTACAGAAATAATAACCATCCTCTTTATAGTAGAGGGATCTTACTTTAGATATAATTAAAAATACATAGTGGGAGACCTATGATAAATCAGTTTTTCCATAATTCCTGCCAGGATTCTCTCCTCTAGTGGGATTGCAACGGCTCTTGTCTATGAGCTCGATATTGACTCGAGCTCTCGATTTTGACTCGAGCTCTCGATCTTGACTCGAGCTCGATTCTGACTCGAATCCTTATATTGATTCGGGGTTAGTGTTGGTCGGTCTCTGTCTCATAAGCTTGATAAATTTTCTTTGCATCATAGTTCGACTTGGATTCGAGCTCGATAATGACATCGAGCTCGACATTAATCGGTCCCTCGGGCTCGAAGCTTGGTGACCTTACTTCGGACCTCAACCTGATACTATGAAGACGCTTCTCCGATCCAATGTATTACCATTTAAACCAGTTCATACGAAGGACTAACCGGTTTTTACCGTATACAACAACAATAACAACATGTATACATCATTTTCCAACCTTATCTCCATCACAAAATACTACAAAATAGCTCACACACCCTAATCACTTCATACACAAAATGACAATCATAGTAGTGTCAAACAATCTGAAAATATAACGACGAACAATCATCCCACCATTCCGCCATTATGTGGTATTTCTCTACACCCTTTCTCCTCCAAAACTCCATAAAACAACAGCAAAACAGACAACCCAACAACAACACAAAACAGCCCACAAAATACTCCACTACAAATTGAATAACTCAAACTCACGGCTTCCGATCACCATCCCGTGAGTTCTTACAATTATTGAACAAATTTCTTTACTTTTACAGCAGAAAAAATTGATGAAAGAGGGCAATATACTTACCTTATTTGGTGAATATCTCAGCTCCTATCTTGGTTCTTCAACCCTTAAGTTTTCCTCTAACTAGAACTTGAAAAGAAGAGAAAATTATTTAGGTTTTTTGTGTTGAATTTTTGGGAGAAGTTTGCAGGGGCTTATCTCTGATGTTTTTGCTCTATAATGAGTGTAATATCCATAGAAAATCAGCCCTTAAAAGGTCTCTTTGGCTAACCCAAACTAGCCCCTTTTTGGATATAGTTCGTCCTCTCATTTAAGCAAGTAGGTGACACACCTACTTGTCACATGTGCAGTCTGCGCAGTCTCGCAAATACGTAAATATATCTTTACTCCGATGTCGTATCAAAGAACAGTTTAATGCTTTATAAACTAGACTCGTAGATGTTCAATTTTATAGGTGGATCATCCCGTAATTTCAAGTATATTGGGAGAAAAGCTCAGCTACACTTAACCTAATTTTCAGCACATTTATGAATGTAAGTTGTGATGACCTTTGCCAACTCTTGTTCCACAACTCGCTTGACTTCAAAACGTAATGCAAGACTATCATACAACTAAAATAACTCATAATATAACCTTCTTATTGTGTTACGCGCCATAGTCCCATTCCAAAAGTACATGTTATAACGACTTTCGACGAAACTTATTTTTCTTCGATTCGTTTAGCTTCTATGCCCTCCAACCCTCTTGGTACTTGTTATTCATGATCTTGTATATTTGTAACCTCCAAGGTAACATGATTAACTTACTTTATGTACTTTCAAAGATGATCTCATTTCTAAGCTTACATCAATTGACTTACGACGTACTCTCATGTACGAAAACATGGGGTGTAGCACTTATACGGAAAAAGTGTTGCTGATATCAATAAAATTTCTCTTTTCTTTTATCTCTGGATTATTTTATTCAATTGTTATTCATTTTTATATTATTTATATTTAAAAAGTGAGATAAATAGGTTATTAGTGTCCCAAAATATAAAATTTATTGCTTACGGTAAACATTATTTTTAGGGTTAAACACATGAAGCATGGTTAATCGCAATAAAATTAGCTGCAAGGGTTTTTAAAGGTTCATCTGATTATGGGAACAAAAATAACAAACAACATATCACCTCTCATTCTCATTGGTTGTCACTTGTTTGGAACAAACAACTAATATTCCTACAGTGGTTCTCGAGAAAATGATCAAAATGGTCCCTAATGTGTGGGGGTTGGACCATTTTGGTCCTTGATATATAATACCTAACGAAAATAATATTTAATATCTGACAAAAGTTAACAATTCAGGTCCTTAAAATCTTAAAACTAACTACAAAAGCCTGCTAAAATTAACGTTGAGTTCCATATCTGCAACTCACTTTCTTCTGTCAAAACACAGCCTATCATTTTTCTTGTGAGTTGGCACTCGTGCATGTGAATTAAGGGGTGGTTTGGTAGGATGTATTAGAAAAAATAATGCAAGCATTAGCTCTATGCATCACTAGTACCTTGTTTGATATATTTTTTCAACTTCATACTTGGTATTATCCTATGTATAAGTAATGCATAGAAAACCATGGCATTAGTAATACCAAGGCTACTAATGCATGCATTAGGTTGGTTAAAGACAAAATTATCCTTAAAGTTCCTTAAAGCTTGAAAATATGGAGGGCATTTTTGTAAACAACTATTTTTCTTAGAAATTATGCAATGCATTATAATTTAATACACCACACCAAACAGTAGATAAGAAATAATATCTGTATAACTAACTCATGCATTACTAACCTATATAGTTCCGCACTATTCTTATACACCCTACCAAACGACCCCTTAAGTGTCTTTACATAGTTGCTTCTGGTTGTTGGGTTAATAACCTATATAGTTCTGATCTAAGATTTTGTTTAATTGGGTTGAAACAGAGGCGACTGCACCTAATAGTATAAGCAGATGGATAAACAAAAGATGCGCATTGCTTTTCAGTTCCTTTTTTTCGGTTCTCTTTTGTTCATAACGTAACCTCAAACAAAGTCATTTTAAACTAGACGCTTTTAGTAAACCGAGTTGGACAATTTTTTTTATAAATTTTCAAAAGATCTATTTGCTTAAATTATTTAAGAAATTTATTTATGTAGATTAACAAATTTTACTTTAACAAATTTAGAAATTTATTAATTCTTATGAAAAATTTAACCAATTTAAAAGTCTAATCACTCTAAAAAATTAGAGAAATTTAAAAATAAAGTATAAATATTTACAAAGTTATTACAAACAAAAGATACTGAAAAAGAGAGCTATAAACTTCACTAATTAGTCTATACTATATTAAAAGCACGAATGCCCTTAACGAAATCGTTCGCCCTTTTTACCCTTTAAAAATTAATTTTATATTGGATAACATTATAATTTAGGCTATTTTTCTAATATTTAGGACTTTAAAATCTATTAAAACTTTGTTTATTAAATTATTCCATATTTGAACTATATATAAAGTCCTATTATTTAGGATTAAAAAAATTACGCGAGTAAGGAATAAATATTTAAAAATTTCTCCAACGTAACAAAGTAAACCAATCCAGTTACATAACATCTCTAAAATTGTATTGGATTTTCAAAAACGTATTAGTTTCCGACAATAAATGAATTTGAAGTCAAGTATGAATATACTATTTTGACATACTTTCATATCATTAATATTTGACCTCCTTTCATACTTAAATAATATTATTTCTTTATTATTTTTAATAATATCTGAAAATTACACTAAATGAACAAATAACTAAGTATTTTCTTCTTAGATTATATGTGTAATATTTGAAAGTAATTTTTTTCTTTGTCCTTGTATTTTCTTCATACAGACCAATTTGCCTCTTTATTTTTCGTTCATATGAACAATTTGTTGTTCTTAAAATCTATATTATAAGTATTTCTTTAAAAGTTTGGTTATTAAATTTGCTTTTTTCCTATTCTTTAAAACTTACTATGGCAAGTATTGTTACAAAAAAATATCTATCATTACGTTTTGAGATAGTAATTATTGTTAAAAAAAAATAGCAATCATTAATATTTGTCTCTAATTCGTCAAATTAACTATATAATTTACCCATTGTTAATTCTTTTTCTTTTTCTAGTTGACATGTCTAGAATCTATGGTACCTAGAAGATCATGTTGATACTAAATTAAAATCAAAGAAAGGGATACATAATAGATCACTAAGCTTTTAAAACTATCTTGGTCATATTCATGCTTTGCTAGGCCATTCTCTACTTTGTTGACTAAATAGGACCAATATTCTTATTTTCAAGGGCTTAAATTTTTTAAACTTTATTGTATAATTTAAATATATTATTTAATAATTTTTACATATTTTTAAATTTTTTATATACATTGATATAGGGTCTTAAGACTAATACAAATAAATAAAGGAAAGGAGCTTATACACTATACCAAATATTCAAAATGTAACAACAACAACAAACTTAGTGTAGTCCCACAAGTGGGGTCTGGGGAAGGTAGAGTGTATACAGACCTTACCCCTGCCTTTAAAAGGCAGAGAGACTGTTTCCGATAGATCCTCGGCTCAAGGAGGAAAAAGGGAAGGGGAATCTAACAACCGAAGCAAAAATACAAAACTAATACTAAGTAATGCAAACAGAAAACCGATACAAGACAGCAATAAAAAATAACAGCAATCTAGGGATAAAAAGAAGAACCCTAAGGACGCTAAGAGAATTCAAAATATAACACTAAGTAAAAAGATAAATAATAGTAGTAAGTCTTATCACAACAGCAAGCAAAATAATTAGAGTATAACAAAAGTAATTGTGCGACTGAATATACTTTATCAAGGGGCGTTTCATGAAAGGTCATTACAAGGTAAACTGCTTCCACAATTTTTCGTTCTCGTGACTTTTAGACAAAATTTGAACTTTGCTGGCTGCTGCTACGCAGCTTTCTTTTGCGTCAAGAGGGTTCAATTCCTTTTATATATCGCATTTTAGGTTAAAAGTTAATCAATATTTCCTGTTAAAGCAGTTCAACTGAACCCACTCCTTATAAGATGGGCCTGCCCCTGATTCTCAATAGTTTTCACTTATTATCTTTCAATGAGGTAATTGATATTAGGTATTCCGTACTCGTTCAATAGACATAATAGAGATATGGTGATTGTTTGTTTCTAAATTGTGTCGTGCAATGAATTTTTATATAAGGGAAAGTAGTCTCCACTGCATCACATCCTCCGCATATTTTTTCAAGTTAACTGATTTCAGTCTGGTGATGTAACGATTCACATGTTGGAACCGTCTTGAAAAAGGAAAACAAGAACTAAAAAAGAAAATGCAGAGAAAATAAAAGACTCAATTTTCATTCCACATTCTGAAAATGAGCAAGTACAAAACTATAAAAAGGAATCTAAGAACAACTTCTTAACAAACTAGACACGTGGCTATTAACTAGGTTATCCACCTTTAGGGACTAAACAACAAATAACTAAAGAGTCAAGTTGACAATAAGTAAACTACTAACCCAAAAAATAAAAATAAAATAACTAAAAAAATATCAACTAAAGTGTCAAGTTGACAATAAGTAAACTACTAACCCAAAAAATAAAAATAAAAAAACTAAAAAAATATCCGTTTGTTCCTTTCGTTACATTCCATTTCCCTTCAAAGAACCTTGTCCTCATGGTTCATAAATCTGAAATTGCTCGACAGGTGCTGCCCATATAGAGATATGTGTAAACACTGATATATTCTCCAGAACTTTTGATCCAATTAAAAAGACACAAGTATGCACAAAAGGTATGTTAACTCATCAGCTCACATATTGGATTGATGTTCCAATCTTTTGAATTATGCAGAGAACTACGTATTGTGAACCAACAACCTCCAAAAATAGGACTAGGTACCACTGCATCAGGTTGACTCCAGAATAGCAGTGAAGTATACTTGCAGGATGATCCATCAATAGTGCCACCTCTTGAATAAAGTGATCTCCTTGACAGTGGTGGAAATATTATCATGTTCAATACAATTTTAATGGACAACTTCATAATAGTAAATGAATTAAAAGCATGGGAATATTCATCCACGACCTTCTTGCTCCATTGCCCAATCATGGAACTTTTTACTCCCTATCCTGCATATGCAGTCTCAACCTTCAATTGATAGAGTTTATTAAAGGGAGACATTAGGCATTCATCCATCAGATACATGTCAAGCATATCTTTCTTAACTGATGCTAAGCAGTAAAATAAGTCTATAGAAATTAGAGCTCTCCTTAGAAGTTCCTCACTCCTAGCAAAAACATATTGCAGAGGAAGTGACAATATCCAAACTCCATGGTGAATACTAAATTGACCCCCTCCCTTCCAATTCCATATTACTAGAGCGTGAGAAATGATTATTTTTCTCAAGGACTGATATACTATCTTATTGTGGCTAGCAACCCAAACAACCAGTAACACTGCTAGCAAGATCACCCCGGGCTTGTCATCATCAGCAACTTTAGAGGTTGAAAGTCCATCCACTCGTTTTAACGATAGAACATGCTTCAAAATTGCTTGTTGAACAACTTGCCACATTGGGGAGACAACATAATCCTCAACCAAGAAGCATAATAGCATCTCAAGCAGAGGGAAACAAATTTTCTTATGCTGGATAGAGAATTGGAACTCTGAGGTTTTTCTCGGAATTTTTCTCACGTAGTCTCCGCTAGTCTGACTATTCTTGTCATTCAGGTATCCCTTCCATTTGCTAGAGGAGTGTTTCCCTTCTCCAACCATGTGTTCAGTCTCATATTTAGATATGACCCACCAACCTTCCTTATCACCATTGAAACCTTCGTGGAACTTGACTTTACCCATGATGGAAAACACAAGAAGAGGAAGAACGGAGTTGGAACGGAGGAAACTAGGTTTCTCGGTGTCCAACCAATAACATATATCGCTAAGAAAAATACCATCGTGCATTGTCCCGGTCTCAGGCCTAGTTGCTTGACTTGCTTCAATAAACTCAAGGTTGGATTTGCTGATCAATGGATAAGAATCAACCCCAAACTTTTGCACATAATTAGGAATTAGACACAGAGTGGCAGGAATATATACATCAATGAGACTCTGAAATACTAGCTCAATATTTTTAACTAATGCGCAAGAGAACATGTGTGTCTGTTTCATAGATGCCAAGTTACCAATATTCATACCTTTAATTTGAGAAATCATCCCAAATTGGATTTGCTCGTGTTCAAGTTCAAGTGTCAATCTGCTACTACCTTGTTATTGCTCAAATGATTGAGCCCAAAAATTGGAGTCAACATATTCTACATGGTTCTGTGTAAACTCATTGATCCGCCCATCTATAACATAAGGCACAAGTTTAACTGCTAAAGACTTATCCCAGTAGTACTCCTCAATCATATAAAACCTAATCTCCTCCCGACTAGACTGCCTAGAATCATCAACAATACCATTAGTCTGCAATGGGGACAACATGATCACCAATTTCTCCAAATTTACTATCTTTAATTCCTCTGCTTTTTTATCATGTTCCCTAACAACCCCATTATCTCTAAAATCAGAACAAATGTCAGCTGCAAGGTAATCCTTAATTCCATTAAAAACGCCCCTTCATCAGACTCCAATGGAACAACTCCAAAATTATCTCCAAAAATAGTATCTTCAAGGAAATCATCATTTCTTTTAAATTCCACTTTCTCAGTAGGCTCTAGATGGTATTGGCAACTAAAAGGAATCAAAATTGACTCCATAATGGAAAATTCATCGGTCAAGTTAAGGTCATTTCTCCTGGGACTTTCATCGAGCACCTCTACGTCACCTTTAGAGATTAAAACCTCTTGACAAATCTTCCCAGCTCTTTGAGGACATTCATCAAACACATGATCTGTTAGACCTTCATAGTCTAGAGATCCCATTTTCACATAACTATCCTTCTCATTCCTTCTCACCGACCCAAGTCCATCTCCTCTAGTTTCGTCCTGTTGATGACTTTTATCAAGCAGTTGGTGTCCGCTGTTTCCTTCCTCCTTATCTTTAATCTCCATCAATGGACAGTCATCATTGACAAAATCTTCTTCTCTATCCTCCGGTATTACTTCCACTACAATGTCGTTCTCGAGAGATGATGTTCCTGCCCTTTTTCGCTCAGACAAGTTCCTGCCCTTGTGAAGATACAGGGCACGCACTTCCCCAAAGTAACCGAGATGATATTTATCAAACAGAATTCTATGATGCTTTATTTCGTCGACGTTTCCTCTACCACCATGATGTTTCCTGTGCTTTCTGATACGACCACGGCAGGCTCCGAGGTTTCCCCTCTTCTTCCCATTCTTCTTGAATCTTGTCGACATTGTTGGTTGATCCAGTAGCGCTCACTAACACCACAGAACCATCACCCAACTGAACGATATATGAGTCGTGATAGTTACCACCAATATGATAAGCATATGGAACTTGTGAGTGAGCATTTGTAGGTGGATCGAGATAATTCCATCCTCTGTTTGTGGGGTTAGTAAAACCACCAGTGAAATCACTATAGGAGTCTCGAATAAAACTTGAATTTGCACCGAAATACTGATGATATGCGTACGAGTCACCGAAAACTCGTTGCTCACTCTCCGATCTGTGAACTTCATATTGATTTGGTGAACTATGGAAGCTTCGGAAACGATTTTGATATTGTTCTTCTAACCGCTGAATTTTTCTATTTGATCTATCCATGAAAGCTTGGATCTGTTGCTCTAACTGATATTGAGTTGCGTCGAAATCCATAGTTTTCTGTCTAGCCTCCATTATCACCGATGAACAACCGAGAATCGTCGGCTCTGATACCAATTGTAACGATTCCCACGTTGGAATCGTCGTGAGAAAGAAAAACAAGAACTAAAAAAGAAAGAAAGAAAATGCAAAGAAAACAAAAGACTCAATTTTCATTCCACATTCTGAAAATGAGCAAGTACAAAACTATATAAAGGAATCTAAGAACAACTTCTTAACAAACTAGACACGCGGCTATTAAATAGGTTATCCACCTTTAGGGACTAAACAACAAATAACTAAAGAATCAAGTTGACAATAAGTAAACTACTGACCCAAAAGATAAAAATAAAATAACTAAACAAATATCCGTTTGTTCCTTTGGTTACAGGTGACACGACATGCTAATCTCTTGATTTTTAAATTTGTACATAGAAGAGTAAAGTTGGGTAGGGTTAACTTAACTTCTTACTTTTTGGTGTATTACAACAACAACAACAACAACAACAACCCACTATAATCCCACTAGTGGGGTCTGGGGAGGTTAGTGTGTAGGCAGACCTTACCCCTACCCTGGGGTATGGTAGAGAGGCTGTTTCCAAATGACCCCCGACATCCTTTTCTCCAAAAACTTCCCACCTTACTCTTGGGGTGACTCGAACTCACAATCTCTTGGTGTATTACGTGTTTAACTATATATAACTAAAAGATAGTATTATCCAAATATGAGTAGCACAATTAAACTGAAAATATATGATATGCTTGGGTTGAACCGGGTCTTGAAATTCAAGAACCAGCAATTGCGTCGAGGTTGACGCTAGTCCTTCCGCGGTACGTTCATCCACAAAACAACAATCCGATGATGCTACCTCGTTTTTCATCACCAAATTGGTCTGCCATAACTCCGCTGCATAATTTAACCTCTTACCCAAATGCGTTTACTATTCCAACTCCTTGCCGGGTGTATTCTTCTCAATTCTATGATAGAAAAAGGCATCGTCGCCCAATAATTAGAGCTGTTAGGGAGTGGCAAGAGTACGAGGAAGCAGTAAAGGACAAAGACCTGTCTCGAGCTCTCCGATTCTTGAGAGACATTCCAATTGAAGAACCCAAAGACTCGTCAACACGTGCCGGTGGTGGGGAATTGGATTGGTTTCGGCTGGAAAGAGACTGGCAGGTTTTGGATACATGTTTGAATGCTGATGATATGAGGCTTGTGGGAAGTGCTTATGCTTTTCTCAAGGACAAGGGTCTCTTGCCTAATTTCGGGAATTACCGCAATATTGGTAACTTCTACTCCACTATTTCTGCACAATTTAAATTGAGCTGTGAATCATTTTGCTGCTGCATACCAGTTTAATCAGCTTTTTAAGGAAATGCCACGATAGTAGTAAATTTATGCTCTGACAGTCCTTTCATTAGTTATTCGATTTTCAATTTTTGTACGCTCCTGGAGTTACTAATGCTGATTGATGGATTAAGGATGATTGTACCAGGAAGTTTGTCAAATTTCTGCTGGTTGCAACACCTAACTGCAACATTTCCAAGTATATAAAAGAAAATGCTGGTATATGTAGCGGTCAAGCAATATTGCTCATTTTTGGTTTGTTAAGAAGCTTATTCTCGCAGTTACTAATCTGAATTAGAGTCTCGCAGCAGTTATGGATCTGAATTGGATATAAACCTCACCTTCTTTGTCACGGTTTATTTGATATAGTATTTCCTGGACATGTAAAATAAGAATTCTTTTTGTGGAACCTCTTTTCCCTATATATTTATAAATCATAGCTGCGCAACAACAATAAATCACAGCTGCGCAACAACAATAAATCACAGCTGCGCATTTCTAATAATAGTGAGCATATTTCATCAGTGCCTTTTTTTTTTTGAAATGGTAAAAGTTTTATTTGTGTTACCAATAAGACAAGTAGTACAATAACAAAGGGAATGCAGATCAGAACATAAAGATTAAATCTACTGTCTGCCCCCTAGCAAGTCCAAGAAATCCATATACTCATTTGTGCTACCAATAAGACTACCCTTACACCATAAAAAGAGATTCTGCAAACACTTGTTCTTGATTCTAGAAATATGGTCTCTTTGTTCTTCATAACAAGCTCTATTCCTCTCCAGCCATAAGCTCCAAAGTATGCATATAGGAATAGTATTCCAAATCTGCTGCAAGCTTTTCTGAATCCTATGCCCTTGCCAGCACTCGAGTAAGCCCCTTGTACTATTTTATTGCCCAAGAGATACCACAGATACTTAGAAAAAGGTCCCAACATTGTCTCGAAATTCATCAATGTCTTACTGGTGAACTGCTTCACTCTGTTCTATTTCTACCTCGGCAATTTCGAGTCAATTGCTTGAAAGTTACTGCTCCCATGTCATCAATTTTTGAAACACTCATTTGCTGGTTCCTAGAGTGAACTTCCTTCTCTTAATCTCTTTCTTTATTTTATTGTTACACACTTCCATAGTCTAGAGTCACACACACTCAACTCCTTCACTAAACTATAAAGCTAAAACCGTACTTCAGTATAAATTAAAGAACTACGTTCTTGATTTTGTTGTCAAATAATTCTGTTATCATAGATTATTTGTCACAAATTCAAAAAACATTGCCTATATTTTTCACATTCCAAAAGAGTTGTCACTTTAATATCACCATATTGCAATATTTTTTTGTCACAAATTCAGACAACATTGCCTATATATGCAGTTTTGGAAGGACCAAGGGATGTCACACCAACCGTCTTAAAGTCTTCAACTGGTTTAGATGGTGAGTGCTAATCCTTACCACCTCTCTGAAGCACTTAAACTGTCTGCCTTTGCATGTTACATGGAGTATTCACAAAAAAACTCTGGTTTTTACTTTTTCTCACTTTTTTTCAAGATTGAGAAAATACTGATTCAGTAACATGCTTTTCAACTCTTATGTAGTTCAGTGACCAAACTTTCGCCAAAGAAGTGGGGTCTTTCTGGAACGTCTAGCTTTCTTTTGGTTGCATCTCTTGCTGGAGTTTCGCTTCTGCTGAATCAAGGAATAGATATTAGGCCGAACATTGCGGCAGTCTTGGGGCTTGCCATGCTAGATGCTATAGTTCTTGGTGGTTCCTGCTTAGCACAAATCTCCAGCTTCTGGCCTCCCTATAAGCGTCGAATTTGTGTCCACGAAGCAGGCCATCTCCTTGTTGGTAAACCTTGTTTCAATAAACACTTGACAGAATTTACTGCAATAGAATGAAATAACTTCAGAAATTAGATTCATCCATCTTTCATGAGATTAAGTTAGGATAATGTGTGCTTCTGGGGATCTTAAGTTTCGTACGATGACGTGTCCATAGATATTATTAGCCTTGTTTTCCCAAACACCAAATGCATAGAATATCGTTCTAGCCCTTTCTATTACTATCAGTCTTTATTGGCTGTAACATTAGAAGAAATGTAAACCTTCCTCTTATAGTAATTCATTTGTTCACTAATATGAATGCAGCATACCTGATGGGTTGTCCAATTCGTGGTGTAATTTTAGACCCCATTGTTGCAATGCAGATGGGCATTCAAGGACAGGTATTTCACTGTAGATCCTTCTTATTGTCTATCTGATTCACAGTGTAATGCTGGACCAATTGTCAGAATACAGATGGGAATTCTAGACAATTATTTCTAACTAAACATGCACAAACAGTATTCTATTAGATGTCGCACACCGTACCACAATTTAAGCCGTGACAGGATACAACCTATTTTTATTGTCTTCAATAAGTTCCCAAATTTATACCCTTCAAGTGGACCAGTTGTAGAACAAGTTTTAGCTATGTGTAGTGTAGACTCTTGCGGCTATCTAGTCCGTATATGTCTATTGCAGAACGGTGGTTGAATGGCTTCTATAATATTGCTTTTCTACATGGCACAATGAAACATAATTATGTAGGCATGCCTCAATTTTTCCTTTTTCTCAGTAGCGGGTGCGCTTGTTCCATGAGAAGAATTCACAATTTAAATAGCGAGATCTGTAGCTTCTTATTTTCTTAGAAATCAAAGTTTCATCTTCGATACAGAAGGTTGTGGACCCATTTTAGAATTATTTGAACAGTTAAAATTTGCTCGTTTCTATTTTTTCTTTTTCTTTTTTCTTCATGCAGGCAGGAACTCAGTTTTGGGATGAGAAACTGCAAAATGAGCTTGCTGAAGGCCGGTTAAGTAGTACCGCATTTGACAGGTAGACGTCCAAGCCAGTCATTTGCTTACAATAGTTCCCTGGACAAAATACATTTCTATCCTGGAACCAGTTCTATGGATTTTCTGCGAGCCATTTAATTGTTGTTTTGCACAAAATCTTGTCAAATCTTTACAAAAATGAGATCAAGAAACCCTTTCAGCCATTTTGCTTACTGCGGTTCCTTGTACCAAAATAATTAAAGATAAAACTGTCAGGTACTGCATGGTTCTATTTGCTGGGATTGCCGCTGAAGCTCTTATTTATGGAGAGGCTGAAGGTGGAGAAAATGATGAAAATCTCTTCCGAAGCATCTGTATTCTTCTAGAACCCCCACTCTCTGTGGCACAGGTCTTTCTCTGATTGAAGTTACTTGCTTGTCTTATCTAGTACTCTGCTTTTATAATGCAACATTCAAAGTTTTCAAACAGATGTCAAATCAAGCAAGGTGGTCGGTTCTGCAATCTTATAATCTGCTGAAATGGCACTCACATGCACATCGAGCTGCGGTAAAAGCTATTGAAAGTGGATGCAGTCTGAGTGTGGTTATTAAAAAAATTGAGGAAGCCATGTCTATGAAAAAATGAAGCTGGAAGAGAAGAATGATAGATAGATAGATATTTGTAGAAGAGGTGATTCTCATCCTCCTTCATCTTTCCTTTCAAAGTCAGAATACTACTTGTTAATATATGAATGTACACTAATAATTTCTTTTTGACAATTAATTGCAGGGTTTGTTGAGGCATTTAGCTGTAAGGACAGGAAGGCGTAAGGAGCACCTAGTGACGTTGGCATCTTGTGTTTTAACTTGTCCAAGCATATTTACTGCTATGAAAAGCCTCAACTGGAGCTAGTAGAAAAGGATCGAACATTCTTTGGGCCCGTGGAGATGTCTGAGCTTTGACATTGATAGTTGCTCAAAAGGAACATGCTATTTTCCTATGAAAATGAAAATTTGGGTGAGCAGCTTTTCGCTGTGAGCTAAGGAGTAGAATCTTAAAGTTGAGGAACTGAGAGAATCCTGCATCTAGTATCCTCTGATAAAGCTGTTCCATGGAAATATTTGGCTTAACTTTTATAAGGGACGAGAATGCTGTGGAACAACAGGGGAAAGACAGAAAGAAAAGTCTCATTGTAATTGCTTTTTGTACAGTGTAAAAGTGTAAACTACTGAGCTCATTCAATACTTTAAGCAGAAGAAGTCAAGCAATGACCTCTTTGGACTTATATTTGCTGACAAAGAAAATGGATGTTTAGGCTGAGTTAGGGGAGGGAAAATAATTATCTTTTCATGCCAATGTACTGTTAGAACATCCGTGCACAGGTTTCAATTCGGCAGCCAACACGAATGCTGCTAGTGGATGCTGCTGGGCTAGCACTGTGTCCACTAGTAACACGAATGCTGCTGGGCTTGCGCTGTGTCCACTGTTCATCTTCTCTTCTGTCTGCCGTTCAAATTTTTGTGTCTTGCTTTTTTCCTTTCAACAATTTCAGCTTCTAAGGGTTGCTATGTTTCCAAGCCCACTAGCTTTAGCAATGCTTCTGCGGAATAGTAGATTGGGAATTTGTTAGGACTTATATTGTAGTTTTTAGCAACCATATCTCAGCTCTTGCTTAATCCTTCCCTTTGGGGTAGGGAATGAGCTATGATGGTTTTTGGAACGTAATAATACCGTAGTCAATCCAAATCTGGCGTCTTCCTATTGAATGTGTTGTTACAATTACACTATTCATTTCCTTTAGTTGGAAATATAATTCATACAAATTACTGTTGAATTCAACCTTATCTTGCGACCACCTCTCATTAACCTGATGAGGGGATTGTGAGCGTCTTAGCTGCCAACAGCTTTGTTTAGGGGAAGGTGCCTGAGATGTGGCCGCATCTCTAGATCAGGTGCAAGGAAAAAATAAGTCCTTGGACAAGAGAAAATCAAATAGCGCATGCTTTGGGACATGAATTGAAACACCTGCTGGAAATCTTTTGTTCTTAAAAAATGTACACGCACTGGTTGGCTACCTGTCTTTATTTACTAGTGTGCACGATAAACAAAACAAAAAGATAGTACTAACTGTTTTCTTCACGAGAAAGACAGTACTAACTTTAGCTGCTGAGGAAGTTGCTTAACATGCTAATAAACTCACTTCCAGTTGTGTGTTTATATACTTAAATTTATGTCAATGGACGCTAGCCAGAAATAATGTAGTCAAGGTTTTCAACAAGTTCTTTGCTGCAGCTAAACTTTAATTCCTCCCGATATGCTGTTGAACCACAATGTCTTATAAATATAGTTGATACACTTAAAGCTTGCTGGAAGGAACTCCTACTGGTGCATTTCTTGATCTTTTCTCGACTGTTCGAGAGAGCTCTTTAACTGCATCTTTAGGTAGATGTCGAGGTCTGCTCAGCCAGAGTCCTCCATCGACAATAATGGTGGTTCCATTGATATATTTGCCTACATGCAGGAAGCATATGTAAGAAAGTAAAAAAGATATTACTACAAGCAAGAAGCAAATCGAGGGTTTCTAATTGAAGTCTTGATTTAGCCTAAAAATGCAAGTAAAGTGGATGTTCCATATTGATGCAGTAACTGCATGCACGTAAATTTGCATCCTTTTCAGGAAAAAAAATATGTTTTCCAGTATGCAACGAGCTTTCTTCAATTGCCATGTTTATAAACATTTTAAAACCAATACAAATTAAGGAGAAATAGCAATAAAAGCAGGTTTATGAATAAGATAGGCACTTCCAAGTTCCAACTATAGCACGCTCTTATCTCACAGTAAACGCAGAAGATCATCAAATAACTGCGAACACAGTTGCAAGGTTCTATACAACCGCAACAGTCATCAAAGAGGACAAACATGTTTTAAGTAAAGGATAAACAATGGTTGGTTTCTCTTCCTCTTTTTCGTTGGAGGCAGCAGCAGATTCAGGATGTATTATCAGTAGGTTCGAAGTTTTGACTGACATCACGGCGCCCATTGCTCTCCTGAACCAGTGGGTTTGGTTCTCTTGAAGTTTCTCATACAAATTCAAGGTCAGTTCTAATAGCTGTGGGTCCAGATATGAATTTTCGCTTACATATTCAAGGTCGGAGCTAAAGCAGGCTTGAATATGGATTTTCACACACAAATTTCGAGGTTGGAGTTAAAAGCATTTAGTTCAAATATGGATTTCCACATAGATGTCCAAGATGGAGTGAAAAGCTGTGGATTTATCCGGACCGAATGCATTTACATTCTCCTTATTGGTAGCATATATTACCCGAAGCAAAGGAAAACGTAGAAGTGGTAGCGGGAGTCAATCAAGTAAGTCCAACCATCCCGTGCAGAGCAAAAGAGTGGCAAAGTGAATTCCTCATTACAAAAGCTACTGAACATGAGTGACAGGAAGAGACGCACCACGAGAGGATAGGAAGAATTGACACCAACTGGTCACATCAATAGTGAACTTGGACATGGTGGTGAGGCAAGAGTGAGGGTAGAGGTAGAAACTGCATGTCACCTAATATGAACCAAGTCAGTAATGATAAAATAAATCTATGCCGATCAATATTTCATATCTAGAAATTCATTTAGTATCATCAATATCAATATGACCCATTTAACACATCATACATTAGTACGAGTATAAAAAGCATCAGGTACCAACCAGCATCTGATGCAAGGTACAGAGCAGCCATGGCAATATCATATTTCTCCCCAAGTTTGTACAGAGGCATGTATTCTCTGGTCTTAATGTTTATCTCATCCGGTACAAGTTTACGCAAGCCAGCAGTATCACCTATGGGGCCTGGTGCAATACCGTTGACTCTAATATCATAGTCTGTGCCCCACTCTAGAGCCAAATTTCTAGTGACTGCATCAACAGCAGCCTGCAGAGAGAGATGATGCAAACGAGAACTAAAAATAAAAAATGAACACAAACTATTCTTGAAGCAAGGCTAAAACTTCAAACCTTGGCAGCAGCTACATGGATTTGATACCAAGATGCAGTGTAATGCAAAGTAGCACTAATGTTCAGTATTATTCCACCTGAAGTCGAATTCCTCCCAGGTCCTCCTTTCTTGATATAGTTAAGTGCTTCATGGCACATGGTGAATGTACCAACAGAATCAATATCTAGTACTGCAAAAGCCATCATGAGCATACCAAAAGAATCAATACGTAATATTGTTAAAGCATTCTCCTCACTTCAAATCAGAGAGGCAAGTAAATCCTATCCTTTTTCTTACACAAGCACTCCCCTCACTCAACCTCCATTTTATACCTCACTTCTTCCTCAAGAAGCGGCCATAAGCCCACGAGATAAATGGAGAAACAGAGGAAAACTTTCCCCTTCCACGCTTGTTTTGGGAAAATAGATTAAGAGAAGCTGACAATACAGAAGGTTTGGAGAGGAATTTTTCACACTCATGTCCAGACATAGTTATTAGTTTCTGTGTTTAACCTCTCACCTTTTTGAACATTGAATCGACTTCAAGAATAGTAGCCATGTTGAAGAAGCTGGCCAGAATTAATAGAGGTGATTCTAACGATTTTTAAGCCAAATCAGCTACTGGAACAGAAAAGCTCCTAATATACCAAGGGCTAGAAACTACGAATGAATTTTAAGGTCTCACGAATGTTACTATGAATCTATTGAATACTCGTCATCTAATCTTGTTCGTCTTTCTTTTCCTTCCTACTTGAATGGGGTTTGTTTTATTGCACATTTCAGCAGGATGTTAAGGTCTTAGAAGGTTCACTTGTGCATTGATACATAAGAAGCATAATAATCTGTTCAAAGTCTTTATGAAACAAACCTGTCCTGAAGCCATTTGGAGACAAATCCTCAGGAGATACAAGGAAATTGCCAGCTGCAGCATTGACAAGAATGTCAAGCTTCCCAAAATGATTGACAGTTAACTCTACAACTCTTTTTGCATCTTCTTGCTTTCGCACGTCCCCCTCAAAGCCAATTGCCTAGCGATGTGCAATGGAAACAAAGGAACGGTAAGACGACACTATCACAACTGAAATAGTACTCACTGTCCCTCTGTATTTGACTGTACATGGAGTTTAAGTAATAATGGACTTTAGACTCGTAAGTTTAATATTATAACAAACCAAAAGTACCCTTAGTTCTATGGCATCACATTCCTATAAGAACATGTTATTAAAGACAAAATGATTTTGTTAACTTCTATCTTTGATCGTGCAGATTGTTAGATAAGTTGTTTGGTAGTTTTGATGAGTTGTTGCTATTTCTTTTTTTACTGCATATTGGGGTTGTCCATATGCAATTTTATTGTTACCTATACTGAACGCCATTTGGTAATAAAATTCTGTTATTTACCCACAAAAAAAAAACCCATTAAAAAGTTTCTAAATAAAAAACGATAAAGATCCAATCTAAACGAATGATGAAGTGGCAATTTTAAGGTATAAAGCAAAATTACTTTGATTCAATCATCAGATAAATAAGCTGACGAATCCGATGCGAAGGCAAAAAACCAAATAACAGTATTTTGTAAATATGTTACCCTAAAACATATCATAAGCGAAATCAGGTAAAAGGACAGCGTACAGCTACTGCTTGGTAAAAGCGCTGATTACAAAGAAATGAACAAAAATGATTAGGTAAAAGGAATGGAGAAAAG